>PVIR01018030.1:0-33826 GCA_004026965.1 Petromus typicus
ACCACAGTGCCGGGCGTGGTGGCTCATGCCTGTAATCCCAGCACTCGGGAGGCAGAGGCAGGAGGATTGTGATGTGAGTTTGAGGCTGAGCTCAGGGCCAGCCTGAACCACAAAGCGAGACCCTGTCTCAAAAAACCTTAAAAAAAAAAAAAAAAAGAATGAGCTGGGGCTATGGCTCGCTGACTCTGCCCAGGGTCCTGAGAGAGGAAGGTGCTATAGCGCTCAGTCCAAGGCAGGGAATAAACCCGAATTCAACATGCAGTTCTAACTGAATGCGTATCATTACTTTTATACCACTGTAGAGTCCCCAAATCCTAAATCAAACTATGCTATGCTGGGAACTGCCTGCATACGATATAACTGTCCTTAGGCCCAAACAGGTCCCACCTACCTTCCTGTGGAGTCTGTGTGAATTCAAGACAAAGGAAATATCAATACAGTACAGAATCGCACAGAGAAGTCAACGCTCTGAAGACATAACTTTACCTGCTTCTGGTCCCTGGGACAACAACTGCACCACCCTCTTTGTTTTTCCTCTGTAAAAATGTTGCAAATTTATTTCTTGTCCTAGGTGGTGTATTTAAGCTTTCTGTGAGAATACTTCCATTTTTCAGGTCAGGCACAAACATTTCGGAAGAGTCCAATGTCTTATTATTTTCACAGCCATTTTTCTTTGTCTTCTTTACAAGTGAAAAAGAATACTGATTCAACAGATCATCTTCTGACAGGTCTTCTAAAGAAAACAAAATTACCAGTAAATCTCTGTTTTCCTACAGCTGGAGATCTGCCCTTGACTTCAAACTATATTCTACTAGGGAAGGTAAAGACTTACTTATTTTCAACTGTGCTTCACAAAAAGAAACATAAAGATGACTCAAAAATAATTCCCCTAGCTGTTTTTAGATCTCACAAATTTTTAGGCATGGTAGAACACACCTGTAACATCAGCACTTGGGAGGCTGAGGCAGGAGGATTGGTACATGTTGGAGGCCAGCCTAAGCTACTAGTGAGTTCAAAGCTAGCCTATAGTACACAGTGAGATCTTGTCTCAAAAAAAGAAATTAGAAGAAAACATTTCCAAATTAAGATTTAATGTCAATTATAGGATCGATTTGTCTATACCATATATATGTTCTAGTTGTTGATTGTCACATAACCAGAAGTACTTTGCATGTTCTAGCTCTGATCCTCACACTACACCAACTTCATCTTGTTATGTTATTGGCCTAGCTCTTCAGGAGAATCTCATTAATTAAACTTAACTTGAAGCAGCAAGACCCCTCAGTGTCTCTCATACCATCCTAGTGGACAGTGTAAAACAAATGCCCATTATATACTAGTAATGTGCATTTGCAACAAAATGCATAGCCTGAGAAACTACTGTTGGTTGTGTGAATCGAAGCATATCTCACATGCTCTAGATTTCAATAACTGCTCTTATTCAATTGCACATGAAACAACCAAGCCTACTGTGAACAAAACTCTGAGACAGGGTATCATAGTTATCTAATTTCTAAAGGACCCATATTAGAAATACAAAGATTCAAAAAAGAAATAAACTCAGCAGCAACTAGTAGAATATGATTATAAATGAGAGCATTAAAGACTTAAACATCAGAAAACTCAGAATTAAGATTCTATATCTCTCCAAGTTGATCTATAGATTCAATTAAAAATTCCCATAACTTTTTATTTTTTAAAAAGAAACTGATAAGCTAATTTTTACACATAAATGGAAACAGGAAAACACAGACTAGGTAGAATAACTTTTTTTTTTTTGAGACAGGATCTCGCTCTGTAGTTCAGGCTGGTCCTGAACTCACTAGCCCAGGCAAACCTGGAACACAGAGCAGGATTTCCTGCCTCTGCCTCGGGAGTGCTGGGATTACAGGTGTGAGCCACCACGCCCAGCATTATAGTGTGTGGTACTGATTGCTGGTGGGTGTGAGTCACCGCATCTGGCATTGTTGTGTTGTTGTGCGTGGTTACTGGGGAGAGAACCTGGGACCTTGAGCTTGCAAGGCAGGTGTCAGAACCACTGAGCTAAATCTCCAGTCCCAGTAGAGTAACTTTTTGAAAGAAGAATTTAGTAGACTTGTGCTGGTTCAAGGTGTGCTCTAAAGCTCAAGGAGGATAACAGTTTATAAAAGACGCAGAGTCCAGTGATTCTGCACAACTGTGCAAAGGTAATTAAATGGGGATAAGAAAACTTAACAACTGGGATAAGAATAACCAAACTGCAATATATAAGGAATCTTGACCCCTACCACACATCATATAAAAATTAAAATGACTGCAGATCTAAATCTAAAATAATGAGCAAGAGAAAACCTTTGCAACCATGGCAAATTCTTAAGTATGACCCATAGTTGCTAGTGTCCTCCCAAAATGACATACTTACCACTTCTTGGTCTCTTCACCACGGACAACTTCCTTGGGAGGTTTAACCCTTTAGTACTGATCACCTGTTTCATGCCCACAGTACTCGGTTTTTCTCCCACGTGTGCAATGTCTATAACAGTATTTATTTCAAGGGTAGGACAGTAGTTCCTATGCCAAATGCTGTTACCAGCGGATGACTCTGGGCATGCTTTGTCATCCCAACTACGACTTCTTAGTAGGGAAGGCTAAAAAAGGAAAAAGGTTACTTGAAGGAGAAAAATAATAGATTCATTTTTCTTTACATGAATATGAATGACAACATTAAATTACATTTAAATATCTGTCCTTTAACACTTTCCTCTTTGCTAGTTTTATACTTCTCAAATAAATATATCTTGTATTCCTAGGTCTGTTTATTCTCTACGGCCAGGGAGTTAGTTCAGTGGTTCCAGCACCTGTCTTGCAAGCCCAAGGACCTGGGTTCGATCCCCGGTAACCTCATACCATACTGGGCGTGGAGACTCATGCCCAGCAGCAGCCAGTACCATATACCACAGTGCCAGGCGGTGGCTCACGCCTGTAATCCCAGCACTAGGAAGGCAGAGGCAGGAGGATTGCTGTGATGTGAGTTTGAGGCTGAGCTCAGGGCCAGCCTGAACTACAAAGTGAGACTTTGTCTCAATAAATAAATAAATAAATAAATAAATAAATAAATAGTGCAAAAATAAGTTTGGAACTGAAGAAATGGGGCCAGGAAAAAAGTTTCTTTAAAATGCATTATTTCAGTATTAATTAGTTGAGTATCATCTAGTAATCTACCTTCAAATATTCATTTAAATATCTTTTACAGTTCATCTCACAGTTAAATTATGTATTTAAGGTAATCTCAAGTATGTCTAGAAAATGGGTGAATTCAAATCAAAACATTCTAGGTTATAAAATACTACATTCAATTAAACCCAGACCTGGTACCATCTTTTATAGATAATATGTACTGAAAAATGGAAAGCTATTTTGGTCTCTTTGAGTCTTGTAGAAAACTTTCTCAGAATACACTGTAGATAACAGGATTCAAAGACACATAGCAGGGCTGTCCATTAGATATTTGCTAAATTAATAATAAGTAAAAATAGAGCTTGTGGTTTTAAGGGTAATGTTTTTAGGTTTGGGTTTTCAACTATGCCCTATTTCAAAGGTGCGGAACAGGGAGAGATGAGGCATCATATGCTTGGTATGCTCATATGGAATGCTCAGGACTAAAGGTTTGAAAATATATCATATTTTTAATGTTACCACTGTAGTGTCTGGATTGTAGTCATCAATCTGTTCAAAGGTATTTATATCTTTATTTCCAAGTGCTATTTGAAGAGCTGTAGCATCATCAATGTATCTAGGTGTGTAAGTTAAAGGAAAAATGTCTTCATTAGCAACCAATCAAATGAAGCTGTTCTAAGACAGGAAAACACTGTCTGTTGTCATAAACTCTCAAAGGCTTACGACTTAAATGGCTCCTACTTACTTTCGACATCTTTACTGAATTACAGACACAGTCTGCTGGGGTCTCCTTGTCCCTGCAGGACTTGGCCATCTTGCAAAGCTCTGCATCAGCATTTACCTTCCCCTTTCAGGGACACTGGTTATATACATGCTACTATGACCCTCCAGCTTACAGTAAGAGACTTGCTTGAAATTTTGGGGAATTAAATGAACACAAAGGATACGGTCCAGCATAGGTTAATGTTTCAGGATTAACGTCATCTTCATAGGGATTCAGCGGAACAAGTTTTCTTTTGATAGGATCAAAAACTAGTTGATAAAGAAAAGTATTATTGGCTTGAATAAATCCTTGGATGTAATCCTCTGGCACAGTGATATTCATCTTGAGATAATGCCCGATTTTCTTGATAACCTAACAATGGATGCAAAAACTTTTCTGTGTGACTAAAGAATAGGGAATTAAAGGACAGAACCCTAAAACAGACTGATTTACATTAGCAGAGAAAGAGGGGGGATTGAAGCATCAGTTACTTTCATCTACATTTAAAAACTGTACCAGCAAACACAACCTTGTCATATCACTTAGAATTCTAATTCTCATAACTAGTAGTTTTTTGTTTTTTCTATTATTAACCCAATTCAGTTATAAATCAAATTTGTTCCTAGGCATAATTTAATGATAAGTTATTCATCTCAGACTTCACTTTATCCACAAAACAAAAAACAATATGAAACTTAAGAACTCAGGTATTTCTAGATTGCATTTCTAAAATTAAATCCATATTCTAACTCTGCTGGCCATGGAAACAAAAAGTATCTCAAATATTATAGTTATGCAGCACAAAATGATGCTTCTAGCAACAAAAGAGGCACATGCAAATGCAGTCCCTTAAGATTATATTGCTTGGTTGGGGCCGGGGATTTAGCTCAATGGTTCCAGTGTTTGCCTGGCAAGCACAAGGTCCCAAGTTCAATCTCTGGTAACCACACACCATAATGCTGAGTGTAGTGGCTCATGTCTGTAAGCACAGTACTCCAGAGGCAGGAGGAATGCTGTGAGTTTGGGGCTGGCCTGGGCTACTTAGTGAGTTCAAGACTAGTTTGAACTACAGAGTGAGACCATGTCTCAAAAAAAAAAGGTAAAAAAAAGAGAAAAAAGATTATATCACTTGGTGACATCATGGCCATTTTATCTACACACCTAATCCTGTCTGCATAATGACAATATTGCCTAAGGACACACTTCTTACAATGCATCCTTATCATTAAGCAATGCACGACTGGGCTGGGGAATATAGCTCAGTGGTTCAGACGCCTGTCTTGCAAGCGCAAGGGCCCAGGTTTGATCCCTGGTAACCACATAACAATACTGGGCGTGGAAACTCACCCCCGCAGCAACCAGTACCACATACCACAGTGCCGGGCATGGTGGCTCACTCCTGTAATCCCAGCACTTGGGAGGCAGAGGCAGGAGGATTGCTGTGATGTGAGTTTGAGGCTGAGCTCAGGGCCAGCCTGAACCACAAAAGCGAGACCCTATCTCAAAAAAACCCTAAAAAACAAAAACAAAAAAACCCTTAAAAATAAAAAAGAAAAGCAATGCACGACTACTTTTAAAACTCACAGATGAAAAAAACAGCTACAATTAAGGTCATGGAGTCACAGCTAGCGCAGGATGTTTTTTATTCCCAGAGAAGCCACCATCTTCCAACTTGGGGACCTTTCCATAGCATCACACCACTTGCACTCTAAGAACTCACACTCCGTATTCCCGACAAATGGAATTTCACTCTGCAAACCACAAGGGTTCCAGAGAGAGTTCACGTGAGCTTCTTTGTGGGTTTATTTCACAATTTACTGTTCTGGGGGGCTGGAGATAGAACCTAGGGCCTTGTGCGTGGAGGCAGGCGCGTTCTCATTAAGCTACATCTCAGCTCCAACGTAGGTTCAAAGGTATCAGAGGACCTACAGGAGTGATGTTCAGTGTCTTAGTTCGGAGAATGCATGCCACCTGTTGTTAAAGATGTATGGGAATGCAACTGCCCTTTATCAAACCATGTTAAGACATTTGCATAAATATTCAATGGTTATTTTTTGTAACAGCTGTAATATGTAATGAGTTTATTAGGTTAGATTCAATTAGTAAGTATTTAAACTTTTGCCTTACTTTCTAATTTTGTAAATACTAACAGCCATTGACAATATGAACAAAATTTACTATTGAAGAGCTTTTAAGAATGTAAAGGATGAAGCAGGAGGATTAAGCCCAGCACAGGCAACTTAGAATCTGACTCAAAAGAGGTGCTGGGGATGTTGGTCAAAGTGAAAGCTCAGTGTCCAATACCCAGTACTGGTGTGTGTGTCTGTATGTGTATAAACAGATTCGTATCCTTAGACCAAAAAGCTTGAGAATATCACTACAGGGCAATAGTAGGACAGCAGTCAAAGATGAGAGTTTTACCATTAATTCTATCCCAGATATTTTGCCTTTAAGTCTAGCAAAAATTGTCACTAATTTGTCAACTGCTGAAAATATGGTTCTTCCAATGTCTGTTAGTTGCTGAAAACAAAGTTCTAGTGTTTTAGTTATTTATTCAATAAAAGAGCATTTAAAACTCATATTCTGGGTAGTTTATTATCTAAAACACACTTCAGAAGTGGAATATGGCACTGGTAAGTCACTCCTACCTTCACAATGTCTGGATTATTGGCCATTCTCAGCACTCTGCATGCCTTGGCTAATCCAATACCACGCAGTGACGAGAGGTAGTCACAGCCAGAAAGAATACACATGTAACGGAACTTCTCTTCTGTGAAGACATCCCCAAGTTGTCTGCACATTCCTAGCCGAGCCTGATCAATTTCTAGTCCATTTCCTAACTGGTCCATTTTCAAAATTACCTTCAAAAGGAGTGGAAATTATTAATACCTACATCACTATAATTCATTATTATCTAACATATTGCAGTAATTCTAAGAAATCCTTGTTCTTTACTGTAACATTGAGATATTGGAGAGAGATTATTAAATTTGTAAATAAATTAAACTGAAGCAATGGACAAAACTACACAAGGTACACAGCCATGACTATGTTAATGGCATAAATAATCTCTCTAATCCTACCTTTGTCACAGTGTTGTTATAACGAACAAATAATAATATATACAAAGAATATTCCCTCTTACCTCTTTCTTTTGCATTTTGAAGTAGTCAATCACTTATTAAGGTAATATATATATATATATATATATATATTTATTGTAGGACCTTTGGGATACACAGAATTCCAGAGAAAAAAGAAATTGCCCATAATTTCTCATTTATTACTTGTTACCCAGGATTAACCTTTTAATATATGTCTTGCTACTGATCTATCCCTCTACTCATCTATATCACAATTGAGTTTTCTATCAAAATTTTATGCATAATTATATATAACTGCATAACATCCTCTTAAATGTCAGGTATATGGTACCATTATTATTATTATTATTATTATTATTATTATTTTTGAGACAGGGTCTTGCTTTGTAGTTCAGACTAGCCCTGAGCTCACTATGTAGCCCAGGCGAGCCTGGAACTGAGAGCAATCCTCCTGCCTGTTCCTTCCAAGTGCTGGGATTACAGGTGTGAGCCATCATGCCTAGCATTGTGGTTTGTGGTACTGAGTGGTGGTGAGCATGAGTCTCCATGCCTGGTATTATTATAAGTGGTTACCTGGGATCAAACTAGGGACCTTGCACTTGCAAGGCAGGTGCCAAAACCAGTGAGGTGAATCCCTGGCCCTATGGTATCATTATTAAAAAGTAAAATTGGGGCTGGGGATTTAGCCCAGTGGTTCCCACGCCTGTCTTGGCAAGCACAAGGGCCCAGGTTCAATTCTCCATTAACCATATACAATACTGGGCGTGGAGACTCAGGCCCACCAGCAATCAGCACCACATACCACAGTGCCGGGCGTGGTGGCTCACGTCTGTCATCCCAGCACTCAGGAGGCAGAGGCAGGAGGATTGCTGTGATGTGAATTTGAAGCTGAGCTCAGGGTAAGCTCAGGGCCAGCCTGAACCACAAAGCGAGACCCTGTCTCAAAACAAAAAAAAAAAAAAGTAAAATTGCTAGGTCTACATTCTACTAAAGCATTTACAGGTTAGAGGTGTAGCTCAGCGGCAGAATGCTTGCTAACATGTGCAAGCCTTGGGCTTGATTCCCAGGATATCTGCCCCACTAGTTTGGGTAAAACAATAATACTCTAATCTTTAAGACTCACTTTGAAAAAACATCCAGATCACATCATTAACCAGCAAAATCTTTCATTTTAAATAATTATGAACATTATAAAATTGGAAATACTGTATTATAGCTATATATTAGACAATAAATAATTATTCCTAAAAAGGAAAAACTTCAGCTCAATTTTCACTACTTCTATCAACAAAGCAGTATGTAGCATTTTGCAGCTAAGTACCTTTTTACAGCCAAATGCTAGGAGATCAGAGTCCTCTGTGATTATGGCTTGTACAATTCCAGTTTTGTTAAGATAAGCCAACTGTGCATCAGCTTCATAGGGAGCGACGAGGCAGTCTATGCCCACAGCCCGAGCCGCCTGGGAGAGATCACAGTGAGTGTGCACACGGCACCCAGAAGGCACTAAGCAACCTCTGGCTCAAACTCATTTCACTACTATCCCCAACTTGCATATGCTAATATTACTTACAGAAATCCATTCCTTTGAAGAAGCTTTTCCACTTTTAGTTCTAGTACATTTTACACTAAGTACATAGTCATCAATAAATTTTCAGACAACATTTTAGATAAGAGAAATATTGCTATATTTACAGAGGGTGGGAAAAACGCCTACAAGATACAAAATTATTTCAAATTTAGAGTGCTTCCATTTTAAGAATGGTTATGTTCTGTATGTATATCAACTATTTATTTAGGTTTTGCAAATAATTTCCCCATTAAAGAAAGAGATCCCATTAAGCTACAGGATTACTTACACTGAATTGACAGAATTCTAGATTGTACTCACATTTAAATGAGTCCACTAAGAAAAGTACTTAACAATAAATGCCCCAAACAACAGTTCCCCAGCACAGGTAGCTGGCATGCACACTAACTTCCTTGTATTAAATTATGGGCCATAGGGCCCAGGATTTAGCTCAGTGGTTCCAGTGCCTGCCTTGCAAGTGCAAGGACCCCGGTTCCATTCCCTGGTAACCACACACAATACCGGGCGTGGAGACTCACGCCCAGCAGTAATCAGTACCACAAATGATAGTGCCGGGAGTGGTGCAGCACGAGTGCCCAGCACTCGGGAGGCAGAGGCAGGAGGATTGCTGTGATGTGAGTTTGAGGCTGAGCTCAGGACCAGCCTGAAGTACAAAGTGAGACCCTGTCAAAAAAAAAACAAAAAACAAAAAACAAAAAAAAATTATGGGCCAGTTTCAGGGCCCAGAAGTTTGGGGAAGTTAATAAATGGGGATAGAGGCATCAAGATCCATTGTACCATGTACATTCCATTTTTCTTTCTTTCTTTTGCCTAGCAGTGGCCTACAGTCAGTCATTCTTTGGCTACCAGTATTTGTGCTTAATTTCTTATTGACTACCCATGAAGGAATTCTCTCTTCCTGTGGTTATCACATAAACACTTACTCTATATACTATTCTCTCAGGGTAAGTCCTAAAGGTATAGAATGGTGGGGTGAGAATGAAAAGCCCAGGAATCTGTCCCTTCTCTCTCTATGGAACATGATATGGGTTTATCTATCCAAAGCATTTATCTCAAAAAGCACAGCCTCCCTAGTTTCAGGGTTTCTCCTCTGAAAACAGCCAGACTCCTCTCCTCTCCTCTCCTCTAAGGGCATTGTTGCCTTCCTTTCTGACATCCAATCTTTACCTGAGATCAGGTGTACAACAATTATTCTCCCTTGATTTTCTTCCCTTCTCATTAATAAGCCATTTACAGTGAACTAAAGGAACTTAGCCATTTGCTGTCTTACTTGATTAGCTTACTTTAATCACTTTGTGGGCCATAGCATGTGTGATATTAATAGAACGAGTAAAACATTCACGGGCTTCTGATACTTTCCCTTCACGAAGAAGTTGCTTTCCCTTAAGAAGGTTGGACTGTCGCCTCCTGTAAGGGAAGAATATTTTTAAGTAAGAAAAAAATTTATATGGCTGAGTCAAAAAATTATTTAAAAAACATAATTCTACCAATTTTGCATTTGACTTATTTGAAAGTGCTCACTGAGTCCTTGACAATATTAATCCAGATCCTTTGGGCTTCTAGGTACAAAGAACGGCAGGTTCATATTCATAACACATGCACATGTACACAAGCACATATGTGATTGTCAGATAGTTCCACAGCATTGCTTTGTTTCAAAATTAAATGCAGCAACTAAGACTGTTATTTAAAAAGTGACAATACTTTAACCCAAAATTAAAGAAATCTCTTCACATACTAACTTCTAAGACCAGCACCAACAAATTAAGGTTTGAAAATTTTGATATCACTGACATATAGCATTTGATCTTGGCACAATTTAGAAATTAAAGTCAACTTACTCTCTTCTAGACCTCTCTACTTCCTTCTTAGAAGGTAAAGTACATCCATCAAATACAAGAATAGGCTTGATGCCATGAGACAGCAGCATATTTACAAATTTCATACAGAATCCTACATACCTAAGGGGGAAAAAAAAAAAAACACATTTAAATGCTTTGTGTCTCCTAAGCTAGTATTACCAGATGAGTTTTGGTTTCCTTTGATAATCTCTTGGATTTGACATTTTGGTGTTCCAAATCTCATTTTGGTCTCTATTATGAAAAACTTTGAAAATATGATATATATATGTACAAACACAAGTGAGAAAAAAGAACATTTTGAAACATTTACAATCTACTGAAAAGTTGAAAGAATACTATAAATGCTTGATAATTCCATATCACACCAAGTAATTGAGCAGTGACACGATATTATCTGACATAATCGACGTTAGTTTGTCTGGTATTCCCAATAATGTTCTTCTAACCAGTGATTTCTGACAAATGTTTAATAACCAGTTCGAGCAGTAGGGGAATCTGATGTCTACGAAGAGAACATTGTGCAGTGGTGGATAAGCTGCTGATGTGGGTGGGATCAAGGCACACGGAGCTGGGAAGCGATGTTGTGCTAAGCTGGGCTAGCACACCACTGCTACTTGTTTTTTTAAAACTAGGATCCAATCAAGGATCGTGCGCTGCATTTAGTTTTTTATTTTGACAAATCAACTAACAAAAGCAACTGGATTTTCATAAAGAAAAAAGACATCTTAGGTCAAAGATAGGAACAAAAACATTTTTAAAAGATGACTGTCTCAGTCAAATATAGTCATCTTAATGTAAAACCCACTACATTACTCTATTTGTCTATTTGTTCAAGACTGGGAACAATGGACCCGTTTTGGTACAGAACAATGATTGAGAACTACTGATTAAGAAATCTGAAGCAAAAATTAGAAGATAGTAAATATGAAACTACAATTCATTTTAAAGATCTTTTTTCTTAACGAGGCAATGCAGGCATGTCTAGTGCCTTCATTTTATATATTTCACAGACATCTTTCCAAGTTAGCACACAAAGAAGTATCTCAATTTGTATGATGGTCATAAAGGATTATCATAAACTTATCTAAACTTTCTGAGGTGGTGATCTTTTCTAAAAACTCTATTCAAAGGTAGACAAGAGAGGAAAAATCAATTAAATGAAATATGAGCTTAGAGGAAAATTACAATATATTACAGATACTTTGTTGAAAGTCCTAAAAAATGGAAGTTCAGTTAACATTTGCCATGTGATTACAAGAGAATTACATCTTGCACTTTTCTAATAAAGGAAATTGCCTGTACTTTGAACAACTCTTCCAATTACTAAAAAAAAAAAAAAATCAAAATAAAATATTCTCAAATGTTTAAGTTTTTGTTCTTGGATGAACTATGCAGAGAAACACTAAAAATAGCCACAAAAAACTTATAGCCTGTAACAACTTATAACTACTGCAACTGTTAAAACTGCTGAGGGAAGAGTAAGGATTTCAAAAAATTATCTCGGGGACAGAGAATAGAGCTAACTGCTAAAGTGTGCACTTCACATGTGAAACTCCTCCGGCAGGTTTAATTCCAGAACATGCAAGCATTCGCAGGGGGATGCTCCTTTTCATCACACGTGTACTGTTTTTGGCTCCATTAATTTGATAGGCCTGAAAATCCCAAACAGTCATCTTTCTTCTAGGAAACAACCAGCACTGACACCACTGAGCCATTGTGCATTATGCTTAAGTAAGTCATATGAAGATCTGGGAGCTTTTCCTCCAGGAGATTGTATATTGCAAACAAACAAATAACATAAAAGGGGGGAAAAACCTCAACACTGGCCAAATCCTTTCCTGCCTAGAAATAATACTTTCTCAGTTTTCTAGGAGTTCTATTTAAGAAATAGAAGACATTTGCCTACTGAACCTGCCTCAAGAGAGGTCAGAGACTGAAGGTCAACAGGGGCCACCACTTCTGGCTACATATGAAATAAAAAGTCAGAATATTTTGTCCCTTTGCCTCATTTTGTTAACAGAGATAATTGTACACTTTCTGTAGCCAAGAGTATAAAAAAAGCAAGTTGTTCTTTTTACATACTGGCAACATTCTAAAAACACACATTGTCATGTCTTAATACATTTTGACACAGAGTGAAAATAATCTTCTGAAAAAAAAAGCACTCAAGTATCATTCTTAATTCTAAAAGAATTAATATTACACCCATACTTACTTATCAGTAGGTTCACCTTTGGCTAGTTTTTCAGCACAAGCGATAGCTCCTTTGTGAAGCCAGCAATAGGTATCCACAGCTACTACCTGCCCTTTATACTTCCTCACGTTGATGGGTTCAGAAGCTTCTTTGATAAACTGGAGCAATCCTTGTATTCCCATAGTGTCAAATTACCTACTAGGAGAGGAAAAACAGCCATATTTAACACAAAATATATTTACTAAAAAAGCTTTAGAAAAATAGAGCCTACAACCCAAGATAGAATGTTATCATTCGCTAGTAAAGAGAACTTCTCCCTGACATTTTCCATAGCCTAAGATTTACATTAATCATTCACATACTACCACAAATGCTCTTGATAGTTGTTTAATGTTTATTCTTTCCAAGGGTTTTCACACTTGGAAGAATTGTGTTTTCCGAATTCTTAACAGCAGGCACACAGAAGGTGCTCAGATATGAAGAAGACCTTCCTTTCTTCAAAAAGACACTGTTATAGTCAGGCACAGTGGCTCACTGTTATCCCAGCCACTCAAGAAGCTGAGGCAGGAGGACTGCAAGTTCCAGAAAGCCTAGATAAGTTAGCAAGACCTTGTCCCAAAATAAAATATAAAAAGGGCTGGAGACACAATTTAGTGGCAAATTGCCTCTAGATTCAATCCCCAGTATCACATGCATGTCCAAATCTACAAAACTGTGCACGCTACAACATTACAAAGCCTCTACAAATGAGAGGGCCAATTTGCAAAATCAAACAGTAGAAACTCAACTGTTGGGCATTTTAAAGGAAAGATAAAAACTACCCCTGAGAAATGCATAACTATTCTAGCTGTGCATGTACAGCTTGAAGACAAATGCTTTAACTAACCATTCCCTTTCATCCAAGCTGTAGTCCCTAAGCCCTCTCTAAACAAAAATTCAGGAGCTGACACTCCTCTCCGAAACTAGCACCAGCCTCAAATTCTCACCTATGCTAAAAAATAAGACAGGACTGGAGACGAGGTAGTGGTCTGACCTTTGAGTCTCCTATTAATTATCAAGTTTGGAGGAACGAAAAGAAGGCAGGTTAAGTCAGCCTTACCCGTCTGACGCAGTATTCGAGTTCTGAGGTTCCAGTGCAGTTTTCTAACTCCCCACTTCACCCCAGGGACTAGGATGCAATGGTTCGGGGCGTTGCAGCCAATTTGGATGTCGGTGGTCAAGCTACGCTTTGAGAAAAATGATCTCCGATTGCGGTGAGGAAAACAGACCTACATTTCCTGAAACGTAGGTACGTTTCTTCTAGGCCAGGTAAATGGCCTCGAGTCGGCATCTCCTCTTTGGCATTGCAGGAATGATGTGCCATGTGGCACAGATCAATTCAGGAAGTCGCCCGGGGCACTCGAGGAACGAGGACTGCAGCAACGTCCGGAGTTATTCTGTTCTTAGAGGGACACGAGGCGCAGCCGCAAGTTCATGCCACACGCTTGTTTCCCTTGGCCTGTAGGTTAAGGAAAATATTTTTGTCACCATTTCAAAATGGGGAGGCTGGATATTAGAACTGTACTGTCAGTTTCTGTGGAAAAACGAGACACGTGAGAGAACCCCGTGCCCGCTCACGCCGGGAACCTTCTGCTGCAAACTCGGACTCGGCGCTAGCCGATCTACAGCCCCGGCCTCATGACTCGCTCCCAGCGGACTGAAGACTTTGTGCAGAGTCGGGGAGACCACGCAAGACGCCCGTTTCTTCCCCCAGAAGGCCCCGAGTCTCAGGAAGGAGGGACGCGGGCAGCCTTCGACCACTGTGGGGGCCCTTTAGCTCCTGCACAGCCCGCTCCCTTCACTTTCCCTGCCCGCTCTCAGGCAGCCAGAAGGGGACTCTGGTACCGACCCAGACACCCCTCACTCACTTAGGCCGGAGAAACTGACGGCATGAGGGAACGCAGGCCCAACAGCAGCTCCACGCCAAAGGCCGGACCTTTCAATTTGCGCGGGATAAGCGAGACCCCGCCTAGCGGACGTGACGTAAGCGCGCAGCTACGCCGAGGCCCCGCCTCCAGCCGTCTTCCGCTCATCCGGGTCCTTAGCCCTTCGCCTTGGACTTCGCCAGGACTGTGCTGCGTTTTGGTGCCCGCTGGTCGCCGCTGTACCGCTGGCCTGGATCAGGAATCTCGGAATGGGGCGTTTTCGCTCTTCCTGTGGCTGCACTAAGCTGTAGTTCTTTACAGAGTTTAGCGTCAGTTCTAGGCAGTTGCAAAGAGCGCCGTCTTCTGCTTCCGGTATTTTTTTTTTTTTTTTTGCTTTTCAGCGTGGGGGCCAGTTTTTGAAATTAATCTTTCAGCCTCTGAACCCATTTCTTCATTGACTCTGAAACGTCGCCCCGCAAATTGAAGATGAATTCAGTTTAAACAGGGTTCTTTTCTCTGTTGCAGTAGCGTTATTGTTTGAAATCGGCCCCTTACCACTTTAGTGTCTGGCTTCAATTTTTGACGTAACTTGGAGAAATTTTCATCTTTATAATGGTATAGTGAGCTATGGAACACGGAATTTAAAGACATTTGGGCTTAGGGGCCGGTTGGGGCTGGATTTCCATATTAACCCCAGGCCTGGTAACTTCTCTGTCTTTGGAATTTTGTATTGTGGGTGGGTGGGGGACACCTTAGGCCAGACTACAAAATGTGTTTTGTATCTAGAGGTAATGCTAATTCAAACTTGATCCATGCAAAGGAAGATAAATAAGTACATATTTTAAAATGCCACCCCATCAAGTTCTTTAGTTCAGACTGAAATCCCAAATAAAGTGCAGCTGCCGCGGTTTTAACTTCTCTGAGTACCAGTGGCTCTCCGCTCTTAATGACCCACTGGTCGCACTTTTGGCGGCTGTAATCAGTAGCTACAGGCAACTGGAGTCACGTGTCTGGCTGCTGAATGCCCTGGTGTTAGGGGCCCTGGCTGCTGGAGGTGTTAGTGCCTGCAGCGTTTAGTGTTTCCAGCTAAGTCTAATCAGCTCAGCCTTAAGTACTTGAGCTAGATACCAGAAATGACCAAGAAAAGCCGTTTCAAAGAAGCGCTGCTAGGCCTAACCGGGATGTGTAGCATAAAGGAAAACAGTGCATAGGCTATTCCATTTGACTACGGGGAACACTGTGTAGACCAAAACAAGTGGAGTTTCACTTGTCCAGTGTCCTCCCTCCTGTTCATAGACTTTCTTCTGAGTCAGTCCTCATAGACTAGAGTGTGGATATCGGACTTGAGTGGAGCTATCCAGAGAAGCTGTGAGACAGAGGCATTTGAAATGAAAAAGTCTCCCAGAGAAGTTATGGGGAATCTGATGTAGCTACTGCTGGCAAAGTGTTTGGGGAGTATCCATGGGTGTCAAAGATAAAAGAATAAAAATTACCTCTTGAGGAGCATTGGCACCTTCTCTGTTTCATTTTGATCATCTTCTGCATGTTTCTCAAATGCTTCTTTCAAAGTCTCTTCATGATCTGCATAATTAGCATATTATGTCAATATATAACCTAAAAGCTGTACCAAAGGTGCCTCTTTTGAGGGATATGTTTGAAGGAGCAACGTGCCTCCTCACCTATTCTGGTCTTTAGAACTCAGACTAGAAAAGGAAAAGAAGAAAGTAATTTTCCCCGTGTCTTCTTGTGGCTGTGGTTGACCTTATCCTAAACTTGGAGGTTGGAGCAGACTAAGGAAGGCAAGGGTTCAATTCCAACCTGCAGTAGGTGACAGAGAACTTAAACCAGGGATGAATTTGTAGAGAAGCTGTTCTTAAAGTCATTAGTCCACCCAGTTCTAGTGATTGTTTTAATACCTTGTGTCAACCCAAAAAATGCCACAAGGGAGAATATTATTTTTTATTTTTTTAGGTTTTTTGAGACAAGGTCTTGCTTTGTAGTTCAGGCTGGCCCTGAACTCAGCCTCCAACTCACATGACAGCAATCCTCCTGTCTCTGCCTCCCGAGTGCTGGGATTACAGGCGTGAGCCACCACGCCCGGCACTGTGGTATGTGACACTGGTTGCTGCCACGCCCAGTATAGTATGTGGTTCCTGGGGATCAAACCCGGGTCCTTGCGCTGGCAAGAAAGGCGCCGGAACCACTGAGCTAAATCCCCAGCCCAAGGGAGAATATTATTACAGGAACTCAAAAAGTCATCCATTTTTGCCACACTGGGTCCATCACAGAACTTAAGAGTTTTCTACACTACAAACATTCTATCTTTACCATTTGACTCCCAAGTGTCCCAAGTAGGTTCTTGGCAGACATTTTTGAAGATTAAAACTAAAAATGAAAACACCAGTTACAATAGATGTCAATGAACAGAATATTTTTACACATGGGAGGAAGAAGAACATTTGAGTCACTTTGTGCAGTACTGTCTCCATATAGTGGGTGTGCCTATGAGCCTTTGGTGGTGTGGGGGACAAAGAGATAGCCTTTGTGTTCAGAGGACTTATGATCTTGTTCCTCAAGAAAACAGGCATTCATAAAGAATTTAAATCACAAATCATGATGGTGTTACTGAATTCTAAAATACATGGTACAGACCATAGGTTCTGAGCTGAAGCCTCAGCTCTGGTGTTAGCAGTTCTATGACGTCTTGACTAAGCTGGATATTTGTTTGATATGCACCCAAACATCCTGGGATTGCTCTTTCCTTCTGACACTTCTCAGGTTTTCATATTATTATTATTATTATTATTGTTGTTGTTGTTGTTGTTGTTGTTGTTGTTTTTGTGATACCAGGCATCAAACTCAAGTCCTTGTGCTCAGCAGGCAGACCTGGAACCACTGAGCTACATCCCGGCCCTTCACATTGTTTTAACTGACTTATCCCCTTGTAATCCAAAAACTCTTTGAGGTAGAGTTGTTAGATTTAGCACATCTGAATAAAGATATAAAACATCCACTTTTAGTATATGTCTGATGCAGTATTTAGGATGTAAACTAAAAAAAAAAAAAATCCATATTTACCTGAAATTCAAATTTAACTGGGCTTTCAGCATTTTTATCTGACAACCTTACCCGGAGGGCAGGGGTTGTATATATAATTTGCTTATTACCGGTGTATAAATCTCTTTTCTGTTACTAAATAGAAAAAAATTTCCCTGAAGCTGAGTACTGTATGAAGAAAATATTTAACCACTATCCTTGAACTGCCACTATACATAGGTACTGATAGAGAAATAGAAAGGTTTTGTGGACATTTTTGAAGCTATCAATTTACTGACCCCCTTTTATAATGATTCAAATTTATTTTTTAGATGACTTGAGGAAAAGAAAAGGAAATGTATTTATTTAGAATCTACTGTGTTTGGCACATTACCTTATGGGATCTTTAAAATAGCTCCTGAAAACAACCATTACTGCCCCATTTACAGAAGGAAAAACAGAAGCAGAGAGAAGTAGGTAATCTTGTGATGGTCCAAAAACTATTATGGAATGTGACTCAAACTAAATTTGCCTGACTCTAAAACCCTGCATTTCTGACTACGACACACAGGGCCTGGTATTACCCAGGGAATGGTGATTATGCAGAGAGGAGGAATACAGTTCCAGCTGGTAGCAACCTTTTAACGAGATTTGGAATGCAGTAGCTACAATCTCAGTTGGGAATTTCTGGGTGTCCTGACTTTGTCCTTCAAACTTCACTGTTAGGTGAGCTCAGAGATCAGATTCAGGTTTATTTGTTGGCTTTTCACTACTCTAACAAAAATGCCAAGGTTGATTATTTTATAAAGAAAGTTTTTTAAAAAAAATTTTATTTTACAGTTTTGGATCTAGGAAAAAGACACAATTATCATAGGCAGAGAATAGATATTATTTTTCTGTCTTCAATGGAAAGTGTGCCTTGCAGCAGGATAACAGAATAGTAGTTCTAAGGTACTAAGCTGATGAAGGACATTCATTCACTGAAGAGCTAGGAGGGACACTTCTATTGAAAACTCAGTGAAATACAACCTGAAACAATGAAATAGACATCAATATATCCACAGAGTAAGAAAAACAGCCAGCAAGAGAATGCTTAGTAGGTGGAAATACAAGATGGAGAGGCTCAGTGACACAGAGGAGTCACATTGATTAGAAAGCCACCATGGTCCTTGAGAGGTAAGTGCCAGGTTCCGCATGCAGCAGCTGCTCTCAGAATGGCATGAGTAATGAATTTTTGTCCACTTATTGGCCTTTCAGCCTCCAGGGGACTTACTGAGCCAGTAGTTCTATTTTCAGAAGCAGAGGATAAACACACGCCTTAATCCTACCATTTACAATCCAATATGCATCTTCACCAAAACATCTGTGGCCTGCATTTCCACAGTTCTTTTGGGAATTCATATGTACATATGTATCTATGTCTGTAAAGCTATCTTCTGTTATCCTTTATATATTGCCTCACATGGTTAAGATCTTAAATCCAGAATAAACATTACTTGGATTCAAATATGGGCTGTATTACTTGTTATTTGTTAATTTCCTGGCTTTAGGAAGAGTTTTATCTCCTTTTCAGTTTTTTCATCTGAAAAGTAAGATGGAAAATGAGCCTAACTGAGCTGCCCCATAGGACTGTGAAGACGAAATGAGATAAAGTCTACAGTGTCTGGTTTGTGATGTTCAATATTAGGTCAAGAAGAAAAGTTATGTACAGTGATTTATAGTTGCCAAGAGCTCCTGCATACATTTCTCATCCGCTTTTCACAAAGTCAGAGAGAGAGGGGGCAAGTTCGCCCTCTGTTGCAAAGGAAGACAATGAGGCTTTCGGTGCCATTCAGTGGCTCCTCCGATGTCATAGAGCATGTGGTAGAGTGCAGATCTTTTATCCGAAAAGATCCTAATTAATGTTGTTTTCGTCATCTCACATGACAGTCCTCTAAAAGGAAATTGTCACCTCTTTAGTAGTTGATTTGGCCGACGTTATTCATGATATGATAATCAGAATTAGAATCTACAGCTTGTCCTGCAGTACCTCCTCCTGAACCTATGATTTTCCTCAAGAATGAGTCAGAATGAATGAAATAGATTAAAATTGTCCCCATGAATGTTATCATTTACTTCTGGAAAATTGTTGGGATGTTTAAAAGAATGTTTAGTTACTCCTGGAGGGAAATCAGATTTTTACTGAGCAGAAGCAGTCTTGATTGTAAATGACCAAATGCCCACTCAAACTGGCCTTTTTACGAAAGGAATCCATTCCTATGTTCCAGATTGAATTGTGTCTCTTTCTAAAAATACATGAGAGTCACAAATCTCAGTAGCACAGAATGTGACTTTATTTGGAGATAGGGTCTTTTCAGAGGTCTTCTGATTCAGTGAAGTCATTGATAGGAGGGAGTCTGACCCTGTATGACAGATGTCCTTATGGGACAGAAGAGCCGTAATGTGGATTCACACATGAGAAAGATGTTGTAAGGAGACACAGGGAGAAGATGGCTATCTGTCACCAATGGGGAAAAGCCTGAATTAGATCTTTCCTTCATACTCTTTGACAGAACAAACCTCTGCTTACACCTTGATTTTTGACTTTTGACTTGCAGAACTGAATTCTTCTCATTATTCTTATTACTTAGACCAATAATTTTGTGGCGCTTCATACAGCAGCCTAACAGACATGTCTTCCTATATCTGAGAAGTTCAGGAACAGCTCAAGGGTTTAGACAAAGCCAGATCTAAGGAAACGATGATAACTTGCTATGTCTCTTCATTTTTTCCCCTTTCTCTGCTGATATTTTGCCATGTTTCAGTATTTCTAAAATACATATTTTCCATCTAGTTTTCAAACCTGAAATCAAGCTGTAACTTAATATTTCTTCATTCCTAGCATCATTAAAATAATGGCACATCTTATAATGACTTTTCAGGAAACCTTAGAGATTGAGTGTTCACAGACAGGTTACTGATGTGAGTTGTCCTTGCTGCTCAAAGCTTAACATCTGTAACTCACTTTGGGATCCTGTGGAACAAGGAATCCTTTTGCCAATTATTTCAGGAAAAGGACTCGAGTGAATGTTCACTGGCTGTAACTGTCTGGTCTTGGGCGCACCAGACTATAGAAAGCAGACTTGGAGAAAGGGGCAGGTAGACTTTGCACCACTAAATCGAATGTAGAAAGGCAGTTTCCCAAAAAGAACTGAAGAGCTGTTACCAGAAGAAGAAGAGAAAAGTGCTTAGAAAGCCTGTGTTACTTCAGGTACTTTGGAGTCAGCCAAAAGTGTCTGCCAAAATAAAACTCTTCTCTATGTTATATCAGATTATCATATCCCTGTCACGACAAAGGGACTAAAACAATTACCAAATAGTTAAAAGATGATTACCATGAGCAAGAGACTCCCTGGGGACCAGAGCAAGAGCATGATTATTACCCTTGTGCCATTCTCGAGACCAGTGGGGAGATAGACCTAAAGCATGGAACAGTTTTACTGCAAAGTAAAAAGATACCGGAAGAGGAACAAGGACATATTACTATGAAAATAGTCTAGTTTGGCCGAAAGGGCATCCCAGTATGGAGTAGGGATTGGGAAAATTTCTTTTCACTCTCTTTTGAAAAAAAAAAAAGTTTCTTAACATTCCTGGGACAAAAGAACAGCAGAGTTCTGGGAAACAATATTATCAAATGTTGTAAAGAACCTGGCACATGGATGTATTTATTAAATAGTTATGGAGTAAGTGGTTGGAAGGGTAAAGTGAATCTCAACCCGGAAGACGAATGCCACAGGGACCTGGTCCTCCCTTATGGGTTCTGTGCTCTTTTGATTTCCAGATGGTGTCAGCCATGACATCCAAGTGCTCCATCCTGCTCATTTCCATCACGTTTCTGTGAGATCAAAGCTCTGAAATGTGCACTTTTCCCTTCTGAACACTGAACACCATTTTGTGGGTCTGTTCAGCTCCTGTATTATGAATCAGCTCTCCAACTTGATAGAGATTTGCTTTCAAACAATTGTTTTATTTAGCTTTCAAAATTTTTACAGATCACAATATAGTTCACTGCCTTTCCTTGATTAGTTTTCAGAAAAATTTAAAAGTGATGATTTTATAAACTGCACAGGCTTCCACAAATCTTTAGGTTTTAGTCTGCTACATGGAGATATTTATTTTTGGTTCCTGGGTTGCTGATTTTTTTTTTTTTAGGTTTTTTGAGACAAGGTCTTGCTTTGTAGTTGAGGCTGGCCCTGAGCTCAGTCTCAGACTCACATCACAGCAATCCTCCTGCCTCTGCCTCCCGAGTGCTGGGATTATAGGTGTGAGCCACCATACTCGGCACTGTGGTACGTGGTTCTTATTGCTGCTGGGCGTGAGTCTCCACACCCAGTATTATATGTGTTTGGTTACCCAGTTATTGAACCCGGGTCCTTGCGCTTCCAAGACAGGCGCCGGAACCATTGAACTAAATCTCTGGCCCCCTGGGTTGCTGATTTTTGATTATGAAATATTAACACCAGACAAGTCAGGGAAGCTCACTTGTTCGTTCTCACACCAGTGTTCTTTATTTTTCTTCCCATTCTTCATGTCTGGAATGTCTCCTTTCCATCTGTGAGAAGCACATAGTCCATTGTACCTTGTAATTTGGTCCTTGGTAGAACATTCATCTACCACCGTGGCTCATAAGCTCAATTCCTTTTCTAGAATTGAAATCTAAGTTCATTAATTATCAGAGTTGTTAGAAGTTGTATTTATTTTCTATGTAAGACCTCTCTAGGGTCTCGTCTTTCTAGGCTGAGATACCTCTGTTCATTGAAGTCTAGGTCATTAGCTGTCCAAACTTGGTCAAGATGTTATTTCTGTCACACTGTGTGTCAGTTAAGCGTAAATTTAAGTTTTACTTTCCAAATCCCTATAGGGCGAGAAAGAATCTGTAAATGTACATCTATCTTGAATTTGCGAATTCCAGATGTAAATGCCATCAGTCTAAATGCCATCTTACTTTTATAATCCTATCCTCAAGAGCTCTTCAAATGATATAGTGACTTTCCCTCAGACTTTGGACATTCCAGTGCATCCATGACCCAATGGGGAAACACTGGTGTATAGACTCATAGAATTGAGATTCCTAGAAGACATTCTAGGGCATTCTAAGACCAAGTGACATTTTGGCTAGAAATTACGGTACTATGGAACATAAAGCACCTTCGTACTTGAAAAGGGCACTGGCTGTATTAATCAAAAATCCCTTGTCCTGGAATGACTTTTTGAGAGTGAGCAGGAGCAGAACACAGACTCTGGCTTTCCTTTTGCTAGCCCATCACAGCGTCTAAATGATCTGACTAGTAGTGAGAGTCCTGCCTACTTTTCTTTTCTCTGTGTATTTGTAAAGATCTGACTCCGAAAGAACAGCAACTACCAAAATGATTTGAGAAATTACTTTGTCACCTTAGGACTTCGGTAGTATTTCTACTTAGACCAAATGTCATGTCTTTCTTTCTCAGGTTACCCATCCACTGCAAGTTATGCCTCATAAATCAATGTATGTTGTATAATTACAGAAGTACATATTTTTGTTACACTCTTAGAAATACTGAAATGCATAGAGAAAAAAACAAATCCTCAGTGATCTTACTGTAATACTACTATCCAGAAACAACTACTACAATTCACATCTCTTCATTTTGCAGCACTGTTTAGTGTGTGCACATTAATTCATTTCAGTGAACTTGGCTTTTCAGTATAAGTGCATGCATAATTTTATATTTTTCTCTATCATTATTTCATGAGCATCTTCTCTGCATTATGTAGTCTGGATATTTCATACTTCCAGTCTTTCATTATGAGTATATTATAGGAACTTAACTTTTGACCTACTGTTGTAATCTGCTTTTCTTTTATTTTTGTTGTAAATGGTGAACACACACCTTTATTCTATTCTCTAATGATCTACTTAAGACAAATTTTTAGAAGATAATTTGCATAGTTCTTTTTAATATTCTCGATATACACTGCCAGACAGCTTTTCAGGAAAGGTTTATTGATTTAAACCACTGGCAGGAATATTGAGGGACTCTTTCAATATTCCCACCAAAGTGTGTTATTGCTATTAAAACTTTATTTTTGCTGTATGAAAGGTGAAAATGTTGTTACACTCTTCTCATACATTTTATTTCTGTGACTATTAGGAAGTTGAGCATAGTATCTCATTTCTTTTTCTCTTTTTGCACTGATTTTATATGTACATGCTTTGTCTATGTCATAGTTTTCTACTAAGTTTTTAAAGCTTTTTTAAAATGCTAGATGTCTGCAGTATAGGATTGAATTAATCATATACCTCCTTATATTGACATTATCAGCATGATTCCCTTTTATCTATTATGCCATTGCAAATGATATTACAGTAAATATGCTTCCACATATCCCTTTCGAGTTCTGTGAGACATTTTTAGAATACACACACATGTATGCCCACACGCACAGACACATCACACACACACACACACATACACACACACACCCCCACACCCACATATTCACAGAAAATCAAGGTCATGCCTACATTGACTAACATGTCAATTGCTCTTCAAATAACTTCTTCAGTCCAAATTCCAAACCACAATGACTAAGAGTCTCTAAGTCCCTTATCCCTTCCACACTCACCTGGCCACTCCACCAGGTGAAAGTGACCCGTCATCTTTATTTCAATTTTGCTGATTGTTAAGGACTGAAAACGTATTTTGAGAGGGACATGTATTACTTTAAATTACTTACATTAAAAACCCAGTTCTTCCGTGGCTCTAGTCCTACTTGACTTGCTAATCATCGCATGTGACTGGTCACTACCATACTGTAAGTGCAGATTTAGATCATTTTTCTCTCTGCAGACACTTACACTGAGAGAACTGATCAAGAGGGATATAGACCAGGCAGATGTCTCGTATTCTGCTGCTCAATTTGTCCTTTATTTTATTGTATAGAAATCTACAATTTTGATGTAAACATATGTATTAATTTTTTCCACGTGATTCATGCTTTGAAATTTTCAAGTCTTTTTTCATTCTAGTTCATTCATATATCATGCTATAATCCATCCTATTAATTTTTACAGTTTCTTTTTTGTATTTAAGTTTTTAGTCTGTCCAAAGTCCAGCTTTATTATTTGGTGCTAAGCAGAAATCCAGTTTTATTTTTTGCTACATGCGAACAAACTTTGCTAACACTATTTAAAAATGTGTCACATTTGTGACGTTACTTTTATTTAAATATGAATATATAAAACACAAATGAGGCATGTAAATTATATATAAATCTCCATAAGAAGATCTGTTTATAAACGCTCATTTCTCTCTCCTGGTATATTTATTTTTTTCTGTACAATCAATATACTTTCATTACTCTGACTTTGTAGTATGTTTTGGTGCCTGACAAATTCTTTCTCTTTACATCTGTTTTTCAGAGTCACCCTATTTATGAATATTTATTCTTGTGAATAAGTTTTAGAATATTTCCTTAGTTTAATGTTATAGGAAACAGAAAGTTTAAATGGGATTGCATTAGACTTAGATGAATCTGTTTTAAGTGGAGAACTATGACATCTTTGTAATAGTAAATTAATTAATTTAGAAACACTTCTTTATATAATTAGTGGAGACCTTTATTAACACTTCAACAGTTTTCCCCTAGAAACTTTGGATTAAGAATTGGATTGAAGGCCTGAGATTTAGCTCAGTGGTTCAGATGCCTGCCTAGAAAGCACAAGGTCCTGAATTTGATTTCCAGTAATCACATGCAACAATGCCAGGCGTGGTGACTCATGCCTGTAAGCACAACACTCGATAACTGCACACTACAATGCTGGGAGTGGTGGCTCATACCTGTAATCCCAGCACTCAGGAGGCAGAGGCAGGAGGATTGCTGTGATGTGAGTTTGAGGCTGAGCTCAGGGCCAGCCTGAACCACAAAGCGAAACCCTGTCTCAGGGTTCATTCTTTGAATGAATGTTCATTCTTTGTCATATTTGTTTTTTCCACTTTTTCATTTAATTCTTAACTTTATGATATCTCTTGCATTGTGCCTAAAATTATATTTTAACTTTTATGAGTTATATTTTATATTTTAACTTTTATGAGTTTATAACTCATTTATTTTTAACTTTAGTTTTTAATTTTAGTTTTAACTTTATATTTTAACTTTTATAATGTATATTTTAACTTTATGATATCTCTTGCATTTTAGGCTATATATATATATATATATATATATATATATATATCTCAAAGAGTCAATTCTATAAATAAATTTGTGAATTTATCCAGTGTACTTATGCTATTTGGAAAATTGAATTATATCTTCCTTTGTTTTCTTCTGAACTGGAAATTTGCTTTTCCAGAATATCCAATGCTCAGCCTCAGCCAGTTGTTAAAAGGTGTACTATCATTTTTTATCCATTAGGGGCCGATACTTGTTTGAAAAAAACCAATATGCCTTTTAAATTTGTTTACTACATTTTATTAGTACATTTTCAGTCCATAATGATTATGTCATTGTGCGGAGTTGGTACATGTACAGAACACATCTTAATTCTTTTTTGAGTCTGTTCCTTTCCTCTCTCTCCTGTTATCTTATCATCAATTCAAACCAGTTTTATTAAATCTTTTGCAGTCTTTTTCCACTTATGTAATTCTGACGTGCTTATAATTATGACTGAATAATTTTATTCAATATTTCCAAAGATTTTATATCCATCTTATAATGTATTTATTTTACAAATATTTACTACATATGCCGGGCACAGTGCCAAGTGCTGAGGATACAAGAATGAATAAAAAACTAGTCTCAGCATAGGGGCACTATCCTTTAACCTCAGCTACTCAAGAAGCTGAGGCAGGAGTATTTGAAATTTGAGCTCACTCTGGGAAACTTAGCTTGATCCTATCTCAAAAATAAAATATAATAAAATCAGGAGCCCAGTGTTCCTGATTTTTCTGCCTTCAACAAATTTTCCAGAAAATGCAGCTTCTTCAATTTATTTTTTTAAAATCAAAGTGTAGTATATGTTGCTTTCCAAACTGAACTCGCCTCTGTCATACTGTCTGTCCTTGTGTCCTATTCTTTCCACAAGTCACTGTCATCTTCATCCAGGACAGCAAATGTGGACTCATGTTTGATTTTTCCCTTCTCTGTCCCCCAGTTCTTTGCTCAAAAACTCAGCTCTGCATGGTGACTGTTGTTGTTTTTTTTTTTTTTTAGACTGGATCTCACTTTGTAGTTGAAGGTGGCCATGAATTATGCAGTCCAGGCCTGCCTTGAACTCACGGAAGTCCTTCTGCCTCCCTAGTGCTAAGATCACAGTCATGGGCCACCACAGGCAGCACTGTGATATATGGTACCAGGGATCAAACTTGGGACCTTACACTTGCCAGGAAGACACTGGAACCACTGAGCTAAATCCCCAGCTCTGTCAGTTGTAACTCTTTTTTCTGTTGTAATTCTTGTAGTGCGTCAGGACTTTGTTTCCATTCTTGTTATAACCACTGTGAATCAGGCCCTGCTTATTTTTCTCTCAGATTTTGCTAGAGCTTTCTAGAAGGTCCCTGAGTTCAGTTTTCCCCTGTGGATCACCCTACTTATGAATTCTAACATAATCCTCCTGTTTTAAGCATTTTACCCTCTTGCTTGAGAACTTTCTCTGACTCTCTATATCTAATCGTCCAACTTTCAACTCTTTAAATACAATATGCAAGGCCAATAATTTAAGACAGTATCTCTCTTTGCTTCCTAACTCAGCTCTTTGCAGGCAGAGTGACTCCTAAAATTCTGATATCTCCTGCCACCATGCCTTTGCCTGGGCTGTATGTCCTCTCTATCTGACAATCACAGCTACTCTTTAACTGCCAGGTAAAGTTTCCTCTGAGCAGATTTGTAGCTTCTTCTAGCCCTAAACACACACCAACTCCCTTTTGATGCCTTTTCCCTTTCTTAGCATCTGTCATTTCCATATTCTGGGGAAAATATTATCCTTCTGTGGTTCTCAATATACTTAGGCCTCCTGGGTTGGGCACAAACTGAATGGTATATATAGAAAACAAGGGACAAGATACGTTCTGCACATAAGTTAGGGACTGAATAATAATAACAGCTCACAGTCTCATATAGGCCAGGCTGTGACACTTGTATTATTGTATTTACTGTTTGAAATCTGACAATCTCATGAAACATTAACTCTTATAATGACCACTTTATAAATGAGGATTAAAGAGTTGAAAACTTGCTTACCGTTACAAAGCTACAAAATAGAAAATTAGGTTCAAACTCAGTTTGGTTCCAGAATCTAGTCATTTATTTGGGGTTTTTCTTGTATAGGTGTGGCTCGGTGGAGGTGCTGTAGATGGAGTCCAGGGTCTTGCACATACTACACAGACATACTACACCACATACTACAGGTCTGAGCTACACTACCAGGCCCAGAAACTACTCTTATCCATATTGCTGCATTAATACTAGTGAAAGGGGTTGTAAAAAGTAGGAGGGAAAAAGTTAAGGTAAGATATTCTGGAGCAAAATAAAAATGGGTGACAATCAAGAGAAAAGGAAGTCACAAACAAAAGACCGGGCAAAGGGCCCAACAATACAAAGGAGAGTGAGATGAGGAAATGTGGGGACAAGAGACAAGTTTAAAGGAGGGAGTCAGTCATGTGAGTGGAGAAGCTGAAAACAGCCAGAAGGAACTTGAGGAAAAGGTCATCACAGGTAGCGGAATATAAACACATATTTTAAAGAAAGCAACTGTGACAAGATGGTGAAAGTGTTGTTCCAGCATTGGACTCTCACACAGGCCCACAAAGGATTCTTTGCACTGGTCCAAGACAGGTACATGACTGTAGAGCTCACCGATGTACGTGTCTGTGGTAGCATTCTGTGCCTTTTAAGCAGCTAGCTTTGCTGCTTAAACTTACTGAATACTCAGTCGTGGTTAAGTTTCATTTCCAAATGTCCAACTGTGACTGGAGTCAGGATAGGGTGAAAAATTTGCACCTCGCGGTACTTTGGAAGAGCTGTGGGCTCTGCAGAGGGATGTGCAGAATGTCCAGCCTCTGCAGAGGGTTCGAAACTTGCTGTAAGCGCTAATGCGAGGGTCATACTGGGACATTGGTGATGTAGGATGCAGAGCTGGACCTGACCTGGCCTTGAAAGTCTTCTCATGAGGAGCTGAGGTATAGTCTCTGTGGATGCTGAGCTGGAGTCTCCGGCACAGTGGGAGAAAGTGTAAACTCTGTAGTATGTGGTAAGTGCTGGGAAATTTCAGATCTAATGTTGAAGCATCACTTCAGTTGGGTCTGAATGGGGTCCTGCACCTCCTCTGGATGTGGAAGCGTGGTTTGAGGTGCAGAGGAGAAGCTGCCGCCCTCTGCAGGACCAAGAACATTCAGCCTCTGGGAAGGGCTCGGAAGTTGTTGTAGCTCAGTGTCCCTGCTTGGTCAGTGATGCCGGTTGGACGCTGGGCTGCATCCTGAGCTGGAGTCAGAGTCATCACCCCATGAAGTGCTGGATGTTGAGCTGGTGCTAGAACTGTCCTCTCATGAGACACTGATGGCTGAGCTGTAGACTTCATAGGTGGCTCTGGAGGCTGAGGAGGGACTCTGCTCATCTGAAGGAAGCTCTGACTACTCAGAGGATTCTGGATGCTGGGAGGGGGCTGTAGCACTGGAGATGGTTCCTAGGGAACTGAAATCACCAAATATTTCAACTACAGTGAGGTGCTGTGTAGGAAGAACCATCCATAAAGACCATGCTGGTCCCAAGAAGTCAGTGAAGAGTGAGTCCTCCCTGAATCCCATTAATTTTCTTAAAATCATGTTTATTACAAAAACCCCCAGACATATCCACAGAGGAAGGGAAGGAGGACAAGAAAGGAGGTAAGAAAGGGAGGGAAGAAGGGAGGGAGGGAGGTGGGTCAGGCCAATGGCAAGAGTCTACAATTCTCTTATGTATGAAAACCGAAAGGACAGCTAAAAACAGCTCCTCATATGTAGAGGACATCTCACATTTAGGCTGGGGTGGATCAAATAGCCCATATGCAAACTACTATAAAAAGCAGATACTATTATTATTAAAAAGGTGCACATGCCAGCTTGGGACTTGGCTTCCAGGTGCCCTTTCATAAGTAGGGCAGCTGCGTCAAATCAATAGGAGAGTTCATGCTATAAAAAGAATTTATTTTTATATCAACTGCCATAACTATATAAAAAGACGTTTCCTATAAGGGACACTTTTAAAAAATTAACCGAAACACATCTTAAACATGATAAATTACATTATAGTTTCAAATTAATGTATTGTCTTCTTTTTATTGATTTAGTAGCTGTCAAAATCGAATGGGCACACCAGGAAGAACACAGTTATAAGTACTAAGAATCATCACACATATTTCATAAAATTATAATTAACTGTTTATTTTTATGTGTAAGTAATATGTGCACAAGGTAAACAATGCAAATACAGTAAAATACTTTTCTTTGAATGCCCCCCAGACCCTGCTCTCCAAGTTTCATAATCCAAAAGTTCCGGTTACTATCAGTGTTTCACCATGGAGATGCGTTAGTAGTTTTTGTACAGAAACGATAGCATGACTTACAAATTCCACAGCTCGCCTGAAAACATCACTATCAACAGTAACTTTTTGAAACAGTATGATTTGCATTTCACATCAGGTCAACCAAATGAGAATGAGATGTACCTTCTCCTTCTTAACCATTTACGAAGCATCCCACTAGATGAACATACTGGAGGGGATGTCTCTGATCTCCTATAGAACAGCATTTGGCTTAGTTTCAGTCACTGAAACTAAGCAATAACTGAGTAGTTCTCTCTATGTCTATGTTTCTTTCATGAAAATATGATTTACAGATAGAAACCTAAGGGAAAGTTGGGGGTTTAAAAGAGGTATGTATATATATATATATATATATATTTTTTTTTTTTTTTTTGAGACAGGGTCTCGCTTTGTAGTTCAGGCTGGCCCTGAGCTCAGCTTCAAACTCACATCACAGCAATCCTCCTGCCTCTGCCTCCTGAGTGCTGGGATTACAGGCGTGAGCCACCATGCCTGGCACTGTGGTATCTGGTACTGGTTGCTGCTGGGCGTGAGTCTCCATGCCCAGTGTGGTATGTGGTTACCAGGGATCAAACCCAGACCCTGTGCTTGCAAGACAGGCACCAGAACCACTGAGCTAAATCCCCGGTCCTAAAAGAGGTATATGTTTGAATACGTGCAGATGATGTATAGTTGTCCTTGAGGGGCTGGTACCAATTTATGTTTCTGCTAGGAGGTTGCTTTTCCCACACATTATCTCCTTGATTGCTTTCTAGCAAATATTTTCTTCTTTTCCATTTTGTTAGTTTACAAATGAATCTTATTGTTTTAAATTTTCATTTTCCCTCTCAGAGTACAAGTTCTACATCTTTCAATTTTAAAGCCATTTGTGCTTTCTGAGAGTAGGTTATAGTTCTTTTTTCCCATTTTCTCATTTTCCTCTATTGCTTGTAAGACTTCTAAACAATTACTTATAGACCTTTTCTGTGTTGGTTACATTTCTTGTGTTGCTGAGACAAAATACCCACCACCCAAAGTTAAAGGGGGAGGGGCTTATTTAGTCCACAGTTTGTGGAAGTCTCAGTGCAGAACCAGCTGGGTGAGAGGCAGAGTGGCACATGGATGCGGGGTGCTGCAGAGAGAAGCAAGTTTGTGTGGACACACAGTAGCAAAAGCAACATGGGAACCTTCACAGCGTCTTTCTGCCCCTTTTCCTTTATCTGGACTATCAGGATTAGGGTGGTGCCAGACCAGTCAGTATCCTGGGTTAGTGGTCACATGCCCCAGCATCACACCCTAGATTCAGTCACCTCTGAAAAAGGCCCCTGTGACTGCACAAGGCTTTGGGGAGGGGGGGAATCTAGACCCAAACCATAACACTTACATAACATGGAATCACTTCTCTATTTTAGGTATTGCTGAACTAATTTTTCTTTGTTAACAGACATTTCAAAATTTTAAAGTGGTAAAACTATGTATCCTTTCTTTCTTTTTTTTTTTTTGAGACAGGGTCTAGTTTTTTTTATAGTTCAGGCTGGCCCTGAGGTCAGCCTTGAACTCACAGCAATCCTCCTGCCTCTGCCTCCCAAGTACTGGGATTACAGGCACTGTGGTATGTGGTAATGATTGCTGAGTGTGAGTCACCATGCCCGGGGTTGTTGTATGTGGTTATTGCGGATCCAATTAGGGACCCTGCACTTGCAAGGCAGGCGCTGAAACCACTGAGCTAATTCCCCGGCCCATATGTATCTTTTTTTTCATGTCTTTTGGGCATTTTCTCAGGTTCAGAAAGGTCTTGCCTAATCAGTTATAAAAATTCTTTCATAATTCTCTCAGTACTTTCATTATTCCATTTTAAGAGTTTAAGTCTTTGATTCCATTAAAATTTGTTTTGATGGAAGAAGTGAAGTTGATATTTAGATTATTTTTTTCTCTGGAGGGTTAGCTAATTTCCTGACTGTTTAGTGACAATGCATCTTTCTTCATTGACTGGAAGGAACCATGTCTTATAACATGTCTTCCAGAATGAATTTCTCTGTTCTAGACTCTTCAGGTACACTATCTCATATATATATATTTATATATTGTTTATATTATATATATATTGTTTATATTATATATATATTGTTTATAATATATATATATATTGTTTAAAATATATATATATATTTTGGTACTGGGGGTTGAACTCAGGACCTGGCCCTTGCCAGGTAGGTGTCATGGTGCTGAGATAAATCCCGAGCCCAAATGATCTTATGTATTTTGATATGAATACACCAGATTATTTTGATTATTGTTGTATTATATTTTAATATCTGGAAGGTCTAGAGTTTTCTTTTAAATAATTTTTTTTTTTGAGACAAGGCCTCATTTTTGTAGTTCAGGCTGGCCCGCAGCTCAACCTTGAGCTCACAGCAATCCTCCTGCCTCTGCCTCCTGAGTGCTAGGATTATAGGTGTGAGCCACCATGCCCAGCACTGTGGTATGTGGTACGGATTGCTGGTGGGCATGAGTCTCCACGCCTGATGTTGTATGTGGTACTGGGGATTGAACCTGGATCAAGGTGCCAGAACCACTGAGCTAAATCACTGGCCCTTAAATATTTTTTTTTCTGAAATATATAAATATTTTAATTTTCCGTTCTGAACTTTAGAACAACTTTAGTATTTTTTGTTATTTTCATTATTATTTAAAAATTACATCTTAGTTTACAGACAGTGTTCACCATTATAATATGGAAATTTATGAACCAAAACCAAATTAAGTTTTGTCTTGTATATTCACATTTAAAATTTAAATTGTTTTTTACTACAGATTAAAAATTTTCATATTCAAGTAAAATTGTTCACTATAGGTCTTGCATATTTATTATTAAATTTATTCCTAAGATTGTCTTACTTGCTCTTGCACATATTTTTCTTTATATTGTGTCTATTATTTACTTATTGTATGTTTAAAAACTATTGACTTAGCATTAATTATATATGTAGTCAATTTCCTGATTTTTTTTTTTTTTAGCTTATAGTACCATTTGAGTGAATTCTCTTGGTATTATATAAGAATAAATCATCTGGAACTTTTCTTGTCTCTACTTTTAAGGCGTAATGTAAGGTGCACAACTGCAATCTTAGCACTCTGGGAGGCTGGGACAGGAGAATGGCAAATTTGAGCACAAAGTAGGCAACAGAAGAAGACCTTTTTTCAAAATAAAAAGATAAAGAATTTTAAAATGGCTTGGTATGTAGATCATTACTTTGGCATTGGGGTCAAAGTCCAGCACCACACACACACACACACACACACACACACACACACACACACACATAGAAAGAGTAAAATAAGAGTATGCTAAAAGGGCCGGGGAGTTAGCTCAGTGGTTCCGGCGCCTGTCTTGCTGCAAGCGCAAGGGCCCGGGTTCGATCCCCCGGTAACCACATAACAATGCAACCAGTACCACATACCACTGTGCCGGGCGTGGTGGCTCACGCCTGTCATCCCAGCACTCGGGAGGCAGAGGCAGGAGGATTGTGATGTGAGTTTGAGGCTGAGCTCAGGGCCAGCCTAAACCACAAAAGCGAGACCCTGTCTTAAAAAACCTAAAAAAAAAAAGAAAAAAGAGTATGCTAAAAAAGTAAAGTTGTA
>PVIR01018031.1:0-33966 GCA_004026965.1 Petromus typicus
GAACCCGGGCCCTTGTGCTTGCAAGACAGGCGCCGGAACCACCGAGCTAACTCCCCGGCCCCAATCATGCTGCTGTCTTACACAGCTAAGGTCCTTGCTCTGGGGCGAGTGTGTCTTGTCTGCAGAGCAAAGATGACCTGCTGTATGAGACAAATGTAGGATCTCAGCAGAGAAACTGGGAGAGGACTCATCATTCTTATGTACTGCCTAGGGAAGGGCATGTTCCTGGTTCTCTGAGTTCCCATGTGGCTCTGTACCTTGTTGATTCTCAGTGATTTTATGCTCCTGAAGGAGTAAATCTATTTGTACCATCAATTGTGATCAAATCCAGAGTATATTTAGTTTAGATCCCAGATGGTTTTTTATTTATTTATTTATTTTTCTTTCTTTTTTTTTTTTTTGAGACAGGATCTCACTTTTGTAGTTCAGGCTGGCCTTGAGCTCAGCCTCAAACTCACATCATAGCAATCCTCCTGCCTCTGCCTCCCAAGTGCTGGGATTACAGGCATGAGCCACCACGTTTGGCACTGTGGTTTGTGGTTCTGATTGCTGGTGGGTGTGAGTCCCCACATTCAGCATTGTTGTATGTGGTTACCAGGGATCTAACCCGGGCCCTTGCACTTGCAAGGCAAGTGCTGGAACCACTGAGCCAAATCCCTAGCCTTCCCAGATTGTTTTTTAGTGGCTTTTCTTAAGCTAAGAGTTAATTCTTGACCTTACCTTGACGTTCTCTTGCATATCTTGCTCAGGGGTTTGGGGGCTTTTATAAAGGTTTTCTCTGTCAGATAGACATTTGGGGGAACTTGGCCAATTTCCCTGCTCCAGATGGTTTGGTTTGCCCCACATGATTTCATCATTGTTAGGGACCCTGCCAGGCTTCTTGTACAGCACAGTGTTTGTTATTTATTTGTAGCACCGGGAGTGTGACCCGGGCACATGCTAGGCAAGCATGCTAGACCAAGTCTGTGAGGCCATTTCCATCTTCTCAGTGCTTCAGTGGGTGTGGGTCATCTAATTCTAGCTGTGGGAAAAGGAATGTAGGAGCCAAGATGGTAGCTAAGTGTGCTGGAGAAAGAGAGCTTTTACATACCAGATGCTCAAGGCCATAGAAGGCTGGGCGCCAGGGCAGCATGGTGTGGTTGCACTGTGCTGTCCAGGAGGAGCACCTCATCTTAATGGAGGGTCAGTAGACTGGAGCCAGGCGAGAACTGGGAGTTACCATCTTCACTTAGGAATTCATCTGAATGAAATTAATGTACTGGAAATAATTGTAGATATCATTGCCCTTTCACTTTTTGTAGGATATGGAACTTGGAACTCTGGGACAAACAGAGGCAAGTATCATTCCCATGACTACTCTCCACTTCCTTGAGATCAGACTAGTCAGATTTCTCTGCCACTCCTATGCTTGGCCAAGGCGAGATTTGGGTGTCCCTGGGGCCTGCTGCTCTTTTACAGGAGGTCCTCATCAGAATGGCTTGGCTCACTTGTCCTTGGGTAGCTAGTTTCCATTTCTTCTCCCTGACAGAGGACACCTTTCTCTGTGTTTGTGTCTGCCTGCCACCTCCGTCTTTCTCCCTGCCCCCACCATCTCTGTGTCTCTGTCTCCCTCACTGCAGGCTACGAGAACTATGGCTATGGCTATGGCTATGGCCAGGATAACACCACCAGCTATGGGTATGGTATGGCCACTTCAAACTCTTGGGAAATGCCTAGCTCTGACACAAATGCAAACCCTAGTGCCTCGGGTAGCACCAGTGCCGATTCCGTTTTATCCAGAATTAACCAGCGCATAGATATGGTGTCACACTTGGAGACCGACATGATGCAAGGAGGCATGTATGGCTCAGGTGGTGAAAGGTGAGTGGGGCTCCCTGCAGCTGGGGTTCTGCGGGAGCGCCATCTTCTGAAATGCTAGTGTGACTGCTTCTTCTCTTCTGGCTCTGCTGCCAGGCTTCCAGGATGCTCTGCTCCTCCTCTCATCTGTGTAATCCATTCCCTCCAGCCTCATGGCCCATTTCTCCCTGCACATGGGGCACAAGAAGCTCAGCCTGGGCTGGCTCCGTGTACACAGAATGGCTTCTTGGGAGCAGAGGGTTCAGCAGCCTCTCTCTGGACAGCCATTTTGGTGTTAGGTCAGGACTTATAACCTGCAGGAGTCAGGGCAGGACAGATTGGGTTGGAGCTGAGTGCTACGAGCCTAGACATCCCCATACAAGAGGTAGGACAGATGTGAACACTTCTTAGCCACTTCCAGACCCTATGAATGCCCATCTCTGGAAAACTTCACTGTGAGGAACTTCTGCCATGCTGGTTTTGCAAATGGAGAGATTGAGGTACAAGCAGGTCACCCTTTGCCCAAAGGAAGCCCTGTGTTCATAGGGCTTGGCTTCCATCTACATCTGCCCCACTGCAGAGCATTCATTGTGAGCACTGTCACTGACTGAGTGGGTGCTAACCCAACTCAGTTTGGAGAGGAGAGTGCAAGGAATGACTTTTAATCTTTTGAGGCACACAGTGGGTGTGGGTTTGGGTTTGTGGGCTGCAGCCACAATTAAACCAACTTTCTCATGCACACAGCCAGGCCTCCTGAGCTGCTGTGTAGGCTTGGAGTTTTTTTTCCAGGGCCTTGGCAAGTTTACTGTGCATCCCAAGAAATGCTCCTCCTTTTATCTCTCTTCTTTTGGGTGATGAGAGTTTAGGGGTTCCTCCAGCAGGAAGAGATGAGACCAGTGCAGTGTTTGTCATGGGTATCACCTGCCTTAGTAGCGAAGTGCTCCTTGTGCTGGGGTTCTCGGTTCTGCTGCCAAAGGGCAGCTGTGGCTGTTGCGGTTACCAAGGGCCTGGAAACAGTTCCCACCCTTGCAGAGACATAGAGACTGCTGGGTTAGTTTCCCCATCAGATGTCAGTCCAAGCTACTACGTTCCTATGTTTAGGTTTGGGGCAGTGGGAAGGTCAGCTGAGAGGTCTTTCCTGTTTGTAGAACTCTCTGTGTCTAAGAGGCCAGAGCCTTTTAACTGCCATTTCTGAACTTTGATCCTCCCTGACAGGGTACGGTGGGTGTTGGCCTGTGCTTCCTCTCTCGGGACTGGGAGGCAGAAGGCTGACTGGACTGTGAAGGGCTTTGCCTGATACTTACCTTGTGTTTTTGCAGATATGAGTCCTACGAGGCCTGTGATTCGAGGGCCGTCCTGAGTGAGCGCGACCTGTACCGGTCGGGCTATGACTATGGCGAACTTGATCCTGAAATGGAAATGGCCTATGAGGGCCAGTATGATGCCTACCGTGACCAGTTCCGCATGCGTGGAGGCGACACCTTTGGTCCCAGGGCTCAGGGCTGGGCCCGGGATGCCCGGAGCGGCCGGCCGATGGCCTCGGGCTATGGGCGCATGTGGGAAGACCCCATGGGGGCCCGGGGCCAGTGCATGCCTGGTGCCTCCCGGCTGCCTTCCCTCTTCTCCCAGAACATTATCCCTGAGTACGGCATGTTCCAGGGAATGCGTGGTGGGGGTGCCTTCCCGGGCAGCGCCCGCTTTGGCTTTGGATTTGGCAATGGCATGAAACAGATGAGGAGGACCTGGAAGACCTGGACCACAGCTGACTTCCGGGTAGGTGAGGCCGGCTGCCCATCTTGGTGCCCAGCTGGGGTGGAACCTCCCCCCTCACCGGATTCCCTCTTTCTGACCCAGACCAAAAAGAAAAAAAGAAAGCAGAGTGGCAGTCCTGATGAGCCAGACAGCAAAGCTACCAGGACGGACTGCTCAGACAACAGTGATTCAGACAATGGTGAGCTGGCTGGTCGAGGCCTGCATGCTGCCTCTTTGTCCTCTGTCCCAGTGGGTTCCTGAGCTGAGCTTATGACCTTCCCCTTACAGATGATGGCACAGAGGGGGAAGCTGCAGATGGCCCTGAAGGCACTGAAGCTATGGAGAAGGGTTCCAGAGCAGTAAGTACCCCCTCACCTGCATTTTGCTCTCTGCAAGTGGGGCCTGTGAAGACTGAGCTGGGGTGAAGAGCAGACCTCGCCACGGGAGTCATGGGTGGTGGTGTGTCACATGCGCATGGGTGGCTAGCAGAAGGGCACCAGTGTGGTCTGGTGAAAAGCCAACCAGCGGCAGGGTTTCCTTGTGGGAAACGGGCAAACCCACTGTGCGCCAGGTGGTGTGAGAGTGCGAGGTTCCTGGCCCTGGCCCTTGCCATTTAGAGCCATAATACATAACTGCACACCTTTAAAAGATGGATTTTAAAATTGTTTGTTAGGAAGGAGAAGACGAGGAGGGAAAAGAGGATGGGAGAGAAGAAGGCAAGGAAGATTCAGAGAAGGGTAAGTCTTGTTGGGGCCCAGGGTACCAGGTGGCTCTTCAGGTCCTCAAATGGGTGGACCCAGCTTGTGGGGTGGGTGTGAGTGTGCAGGGGCTCTTCCTCTCTCACCCTGCCTTCTGCCCTTCCTACCCTTACCCCATGCTTCCCCAGCAGAGGCTGTGGATGGCAGTGACCCCTGCCTAGCACGCTGGTTTGGTCTTCAGGTGGGAGCAGCAAGGAAAAGTGTGGGGAAACCCAGGCACACCCCCTACCCTTGGTCCCTCAGTAACCTGCAGTTCCAAGTCCTCAGTGGCTGATGTCTGAGCTGGGGCCCTTGGTGCAGTTTTTACGGCTCTGGTTTGCGTGTCCTCTCCCTTAGCGCCTCTCCAGCCCCTGTTGGGAGTCCGTGTCCCCCTACCTGAGTGATGAGCGCCAGCAGGTACCTAACAGTAAATAAATCCAGCTTCAGCCCACTGTTACCGCGGTGCCCGGTGGGGGTGGGCAGGGCCATGTGAGCAGCCTCCCTGCATCCTGCCACCTGGCCCTCTCAACATGTGCCAGTGTCCCCCACCAACACAGCCTCTCTTCACCTTGCAGCCTCCCCGTGGCCCACTGCACAGAAAGTGAGGGTGTTCTGGAAAGTGGAGGGGTTAATACGTGTACCTCTACTCCTGGGGCCTAGGACAAACCCACTTCGTGCCCAGCCCAGGGCACCTACCTCTGCTCATGGCCAGAGGCCTTGTGCAGACAGCTGCCCTCAGATGGACCCTCTGGAGTTGACAGCGGGTGATTCAGCCAAAGGCCACAGGGCCTGCCCTGTCCTATCAGGGACAAGTAGCTAACTTGTCCCTTTCTTCCCACAGGGGCCCTGACCACCCAGGATGATGGCAGCCAGGCCAAACGCAAATTGCAGGCAAACAAGAAGAGCCAAGATAAGCAGAAAAAGCGGCAGCGAGACCGCATGGTGGAAAGGTAACCAGCTTCCCTCCGTCCTTGCGTCTCTGCCTCGCTCTGGGGCTGCCGCCAGGAGAGCAGGGCCATAGCTCTGCCACCTCGCCGCCCTCTGGCCTCCTTTGGGAGCCAGCACCTGCTCGGCCGTGCATGGACCCTGCTTCCTGCCAGGCCCAGCTCCCAAGGCCTGATTCGTCCCCTCCCCCTCTGGCCGCCTGGCGACTGCTGGCACCTGTGGCCTGGGACTTGACACTGCTCGGCACTGTTGCCCAGAAGCTCCGGCGCTAGGTCACTCGGTGCACGAGCCCCGAGGTGCACTGGGGGCCCGGTGCCCCAGAGGGAGGGGGCCAGCTCATCAGAGACTCAAGGTCCAAGGCGTCTGTGCCACCCCAGCTAGCTGCCAAGAGGCCGCCGTCTTGCCCAGGAGAGACGGCAGCACCTGTGGGCTATGGCAGCCTCGGGCCTGCCCTCTGCCCTGCCCGCCGGCTGTGTCAGGCCGGGCCTGTCTGCAGCTGAGCCCTTCACGCCCCTTGGTCGGGTCTGTCTGCCCTCAGGGCTCCCGCACTGGCGCTTGCCTCCTCCTCCGCCTCAGACTCTTGCTCTTGCTGGACCTTCCTCAGCCTCGCCGGCGCCCGGCCCCTGGGCTCTCCAGACAAAGCTGACCCCGTGGCCCAGATAAGGACGTCCGGCAGAGGTAGGGACCTGCCCCGAGGCCTCGGTGGCGGCTGGCCTCCTCCGCCCTTTGCCACGGCGGCCTGCTCCAGCCCAGGCCCCAGACCCCAGGCTTCTACTGTGGACGCCAGGCCCAGACAGAGCACCTCGCCCGGTGACTCCAGGCTGCCCTCTGGCAGGCCATCCGGGCACCCTCCTTCCAGCTCAGACTGGTCTCTTCTTGGAAGAGGAAGATGAGGCAGCAGGTGCCCAGGCCTGCTTGCCTCCCATCCCTCCCGACACCACCCCAAAGCATTCTGAGCAGAGGATGGGCTGGGACTTTGAGTCTCCCAGGCCCCAGAAGGAAGATGCAGCACCTTTTTGGGCCCTGCCTCAGGACTGCGTACTCCACTCTGCGCCTCAGGGCCACCTGGCTCACGCCAGGGCATCCTTCCTTCCGGTCCCCATCTGGGCCAAGTACACATGCTCCTGCCCAGCGTTGGTAGAGAGCCCCATCGGCAACCTTCCAGTGACTCCTTGCCTGTTGCAGCAGCCGCTGCCTCGGGCTTCGGCCTCCTGTCTGTGGGAAGGAAGAGCTCCTCCCCTGTCCCGTTCGTTGCAGCAACTACAGCCTGCAGACTTTGTCCCCTTCTGCTCCCAGCCCTCCTGGTCACAGCCCGCCCTCTGCTGGGACCACACTTCAGAGGCCTGGGAGCACGGCCTGGTTCAGGGCCGCCAGCTGGGTTGGGTGAGGCGGCAGCACCACTTTCAGGGACCCTGGCGGCCTCAGCCTCTTGTTTCTCTCCTGTGGCAGGATCCAGTTTGTGTGTTCTCTCTGCAAATACCGGACCTTCTATGAGGATGAGATGGCCGCCCACCTGGACAGCAAGTTCCACAAGGAACATTTTAAGTATGTAGGCACCAAGCTCCCTAAACAGACAGCCGACTTCCTGCAGGTGAGCCTCAGAGTGGCATGGTGCTCGGGGTTGAGGCCCTCAGGCACACAGTGCAGCCCACATAAACCTCCATGTCTTGGACAGGAGTATGTCACTAACAAGACCAAGAAGACAGAGGAGCTCCGGAAAACCGTGGAGGATCTTGATGGTCTGATCCAGCAGATCTACAGAGACCAGGATCTCACCCAGGGTGAGGGCTTCTATCCCAGCTCCTACCAAGCAGGCCTTGAGCCTGCCCTTTGTTCCTCAGGTCACATTCTCTAGCGTCAGGGCACATTGGGGAGCTGGCTGGGGTTTTTTTCCCTAAGCCTCTGGGTATGTCTTAGGCACCTGTGCCGTGATGATTCCCTCTTCTCCTCAATCTACAGAAATCGCCATGGAGCATTTTGTGAAGAAGGTGGAGGCGGCCCACTGTGCAGCCTGTGACCTCTTCATTCCTATGCAGTTTGGGATCATCCAGAAACACCTTAAGAGCATGGATCACAATCGGAATCGCAGGGTGAGTGGCTACAAGGACACCGCCCTCTCCTGTGAGGTTCTATGGTTGTCACCTCTTCCTGCCCAGGAGAAACTACAGGAGCAGGAGGGGAGGTTATGTGGATCTTTACAGCCCAGGGAAGTCAAGATTGCCACAAAAAAGAGGCTTGGGTGATGGGGACTTCCCCTGGGAGAAAGTGACATTGAGCTGGACCTCCAGGAGCATGTGCCGTGAAATAGAGGGACTGCCATGTGTGTAGAGATGAATGGCCAGATGAGTTTCAGAAAACAAGCAGACCTAAAAGCTGGGCGTGGTTGCACACACTGGCAATCCCAGCACTTAGGAGGCTTAGGCGAGGAGGATTACCTGGAATATAGAGTGAGTTCAAGGCCAGCCTGAATTATTTGTCTCAAAAAGCCAAAAATAGAGCCCACTGTGGTGCCTCACGCCTGTAAACCCAGCACTTGGGAGGCAGAGGCAGGAGGACTGCCTTCAGTTCAAGGCTAGCCTGTGGTACATAGTGAGATCAGGGTCAGACTGAACTACAAACTGAGACCCTGTCTCAAAAAAAATATCAGCTAACATAGGCCTGGGCATGATAGCACATGCCTATAAACTCACCACTTAGGAAGATCGCCAGCCCCTGAACTACATAATGAGAAAACAAACAAACAAAATCTAAAAGATAAATTTGAAAAGAAAAAGAAAACAGAAAGTGATGCAGGAGTTGGTGGAGGAGGGGGTTGGACTATGGACTTTGGTTGGTGAGGGCCATGGTGTGGGTTCTAGGCTTACTGTTCTAGGCACAATTATCAAGTGGGCAGGGTTAGAGTTGCCATTGACCTAGACCGTTTGCCACTTGCTACGGAGAGAGGCGGGGCCAGTGATGGCTGCTACAGTCTCGAGATGAGTAATATGTTCACCTTGAGAATGTAGAGGTGGCTGTGGAAGGAAGGGAAACAGGAGGTTGTGCTGTGTGAGTGACCAGGAACTGAGGTAACTGTTTTCAGACTGGGAACCAAGTGGATAGTGCTGCTGCTAAGATTGCGGGGAGTAGTTGAGTGCAGGGAAGAAGCATGCTTGACAAGAAAATGTGTGTGTTCTGTCTTGATCCCCCACACTGGGGATCGAACTCAGGGAGTGCAGCGCCACTGAGCAACATCCCCAACCCCTTCTGTCTTGGTGTCCAGCACTGAGGCCAGAGTGGCTACCTTTTTGTTAAGTGGGTGCCATGCTGGCTCTGGGGCAGCTCTTAGACACTGGGCTAAAGACGGAAAGGCCTGGGGGAATGAAGTGTGTCCAAGCAGGATGAGTGGCTTCTCAAACTTCCCTTTTGCCCCATTGAAAGAGTGAGCTCTTTCAGTGCAGTGATAACAGTAAGAGGAAGGGGGACAGGGATATGGCTTGAATAGGCACAGTTTCGGGACTGACAGATGCCACTGAGTGTCTGGAAAGATTAGGAAAGCATCCCTTGGTTTCCTATAGGGAAAGAAACTATAAGGACCCTGCCAAGAACAGATTTCTTGAGTTGTCAGCTGATAGGGATAAGGAGAGAAAGATGGTGGGGCTAGAAGTGGTGGTGCGTACTTGTCATCCCACCATTGGAGAGGCTGATTGCCAGTGAGTTCAAGGTCAGCCTGGGCTACATACTAAGGGTTTTTGTTTTTTCTTGTGGTACAGAGGATGGAACTCAGGCCCTTGTTGCATGCAAGGTAAGGCACAGTGCCACTGCGCTAGATCCTCAGCCCTGTAGTGAAGTTTTTTGTTGTTTTGTTTGTTTTTTGAGACACATAGCAAGAACTACATAGCAAGACCCTGTCTCAAAAAATTAAAAAAAAAAAAAAAAAGAGATTGTTGGGGGTGGAGTGAACATGACATTGATAGAATTTTTGGAAGATCTAGGGCAAATGAGCAATAGCTAGTAAAATATGAACTCAAAACTGATTGTAAAAGAGGAAAGCAAGAGGGAGAAAACAAAGCCATAGATGAGTTTAGAAGATGAATAAAGATACTTAAAAGACAAAGGAGTAGTTGGTTTGCAGATAGTTTTAATGCAGTTTAGCTACTACATTTTTAAAGATTCTGGACTGTAAAAATAAATGGAAAGCTTGCAGTTACTAATTTTTGGAAATCCATAATTACCACTTTCCCCCTGCTGGACATAGTACCCAGCACCCACAGTTTACAGGAACAGAGGTTTGATTCAGCTTAGTTGGTACTTGGTTAGCAGACCCTTGGGCAGAAATCTTTTCATAGAAGGGTGTGGTAAAACAGGAAGCAGAGCCAGGAATCTCTGGAGAGGACAGGCCAGGGACACCAATAGTATGTAAGGCCATATCTCCACGCCCACCCAGGCACACCCAGGAGCACTTGCAGGTGTGCTAGGGATTTCTGTTTTTCTTTTTTCTTTTTCTGAGACAGGGTCTCATTTTTGTAGTTGAGGTTTGCCCTGAACTCACAGCAATCCTCCTGCCTCTGCCTCCCAAGTGCTGGGATTACAGGCGCCACCACGCCTGGCACTGTGGTATGTGGTATTGATTGCTAGTGGGCGTGAGTCACCATCCCCAGCATTGTTGTATGTGGTTATGGGCCATTGCAGTTGCAAGGCAGGTGCCTGAACCACTGAGCTAGATCCCTGGCCCATATTGTTTCAGTTCTTATAACTAGGTCTTTATCAATTTAGGCCTGTTTTTGTTTTTTTAGGTTTTTTTTTGAGACAAGGTCCCGCTTTGTAGTTCAGGCTGGCCCTGAGCTCAGCCTCCAGCTCACATCACAGCAGTCCTCCTGCCTCTGCCTCCTGAGTGCTGGGATTACAGGCGTGAGCCACCACGCCTGGCAGTGTGGGATGTGGTACTGGTTGCTCCTGGGCATGAGTCTCTACACCCAGTATGGTTTGTGGTTACTGGGGATTGAACCCGGGTCCTTGTGCTTGCAAGACAGGCACCGGAACCACTGAGCTAAATACCTGGCCCAGTTTTTGTTTTTTAATGTGGTGTTTTTCATGTGGATATTCAGTACTATTTCAAAGAGAAGTAAAAGAGACCCAACACATCATATAGTTCAGTTTTGATTTTTTGCCAGCCTAGCAAGTAGTCTTTGTCTTTTGATTGAATTATGTAATCCATGGACATTGTTAAGTTTTGGATGTAGGAGTGTTGTCTTCTCCCTTTACTGTTTTTTTTTAGACAGTTTTGCTTTGTAGTTCAGGCTAGTCCTGAGCTCAGCCTTGAACTCAGAGCAATCCTCCTGCTTCTGCCTCTCCAGTGCTGGGATTACAGGCCGAATCACCATACCCAGTTGTGTGTGTGTGTGGTTATAAACTGCTGTGCTTACAAGCATGAGTCATTATACCTGGCATTGTTGTATGTGGTTAGCTGGATCAAACTCAGGACCTTGGGCTTGTTAGGCAGGCGCCAGAACCACTGAACTAGATCTTTGGCCCCAAACACTGATTTGTCAAACATATTTAATTGCTACTTTGAAATCTTTCTCACATCTTTTCCTTTCCTCCAGTGCTGGGAATGGAATCTGATACATGGCTGTCAGTTCACTCTGCCATTGAGCTAGCTGTATGTCCAGCTGAAGTCTTTTGCTGTGTTCTGTGCTGTTTTTTTCCTCTGGGAGGGTCAGAGTCTCCTTTGCATGTCTCCTGATTTTCTAAATCAGAGCTCTAAGAGTACATGTTGTCATAGCTCAGGGCAGTGGGCCCACCCTCGTCTTGCTGTGTTTTCTTGTGCATTGTTCAGAGACTGCCAGATGTTCCTGCAAGGTCTTTTACACAGGCCTGTTTCAGTGCGTCCCGGTCTCTGAGGTCTGTCTTTCCCAACAGTGTGAAGCTGTGCTGTTTGGGCCAGGAGGAGGAAGCCAGGAGCTGCTGGTGGTGGAGCTGAGATGGCTGGGAGCTATCCAGAGCCTATTAAGCCAAGCTGTTTCTCTTTTTCTGGCTTTTGGCTCCATTCTCAGTAATGACCTGGATCATAAATTGCTCCTTAATCTCATCTAATTAAATTAAAGCTCCTTGATTAGAATAGTTGAGATTAGTTCTTGTTATTCTTCTAAATCTGGAAAGGCTCTTCTTGGCTACAGGTTGTACCATGATTTAGCTTATATCAGCACCAGATCTTCCATCTCCTTGAGTCCCTTTATTCTGTACCCTCCAACGTTGTTGCTGTTTTGTTTGTGGTACAGGGGATGGAACCCAGACCCTTCTCCATGAGCTCCTTCCCCAGCTTCCCCAGCTTCCTTCTTTTTATTTTGAAACAGAGTCTTGCTAAATTTCTCAGAATGGACTCAAACTTGGCTGTCCTTCTGCCTCAGTCTTGCCAGTGCTGAGGTGATAAGTGTGCACTACTGTGCCTGGCTGGTTTTTTTTGTTTTTTGGGTTTTTTTTGAGACAGGGTCTCACCTTGTAGTTCAGGCTGGCCCTGAGCTCAGCCTCCAACTCACATCACAGCAATCCTCCTGCCTCTCCCTCCCGAGAACTGGGATTACAGACATGAGCCACCACACCAGGCACTGTGGTATGTGGTGCTGACTGCTGCTGGGCGTGAGTCTCCAGGCCCAGTACTGTTTGTGGTTACCAGGGGATCGAACTCTTTTGGGCTCTTGCGATTGCAAGACAGGCACCGGAACCACTGAGCTGAATCCCCGGCCCATGCCTGGCTGTTTTGACAAAATCCTAGTTGGTTCTTTTGAAAAAGAGACAAAGAGTTCACTGTTTTAAGGCTAAGCTTTAACCCTGTGCAGACTCTCTAAGCCAAGGCTCCAGAGATAAGGATAAGGAAATGTTTCTCCAGAATGACTTGCTGTTCTGGAAGAAGACAGAGGATGGTCCTGATGTTCCTCTTGTAGCATGGGACCTCTGCCTTATGAACGAGCTGGGGTTCTGGGTCCCCGTGTTCTCAGCAAGCTTTACCCTGGGTAAAGCCTCTACTTCATGCATGGAGGTGAGAAAAAAGCAGCAGTTTTTTCCGCTAGGCTCCCCAGACTTAGCCTTAGTACAGTGGGTAGCAGAGGGTAGAATGAGAATGCCTCTTGGAAGGAGCCCTCACCTCACTAGGATGCTGTGGGTAGTGGTAGGGGCCTGCCTCTCCTGCATGCCTACAGTGGAGTTTGCAACACACTGAGCTGGGAGGGCTGGGAGATTGCAGGTCATGTTTCCAGCACACTGTTACTCTACTCTTCAGCCTTTTCCCCGTTACTTTTTTTTTTGAGGATTTAAAAATTTTTTTTGAGACAGGGTCTCACTTTGTAGCCCAGGCCAGCCTCGAACTCACAGCAATCCTCTGCCTTTGCCTCCGCATTGCTGGGATTACAGGTGTGGGCCACCGTGTTTGACATTGTGGTATGTGTTATCAGTGCTGGGCTTAAAGGCGTGAATCATTACACCCCACAATGTGGTATGTGGTTACCAGGGATCAAATTTGGGACTTATTCTTGCCAGGCAGATGCTGGAACCCCTTGAGCTAACTTCCTGGCCCCTAAAATTTTTTTTTAAAATTTTACTAGTACATGTTTATAGTATATGCAGTTTACAGACATGGAATGGGTACATTGTTCTGGGGTTTTTTGGCTGTTTTTAATAGTTTTTATAGTTTCACTAGAGCGTTGCATCAACAGAGCTCCTCAGTCTGTCATGCCAGAAGTTTGTCTTGTTCAGTTAATTCTTGGGAAGCCTTTTAAATCTTGATTCCAAAAATCAGATAATCTCAAGATTAAAATGTAAATTAGTTTATTATTGATTACATAGAAATAGGCAAAATGTTACTAATTATCAGTCAGTAGTTCTGCAGTAGTTAGTACATTAGGCTTTGTCTCTGGGATACAAGGATGGTTTCATAAAACAAAAAATCTTAACGTTTTTGTTATAAAAAGAAAAACTTTTTGTAACAAATAATGGGATTAAATTTTGAGAGAAGCCAACTGTTCCAGCAAATTATTTTTAAAATTCATAGAATTTAGTAAGGGGATAGTGTACTTACCTTCATAGTAATAACTAGCTAGTGACATAAATGAGAGGAAAATTCTCACAGTAACTATGATATATAAATATATAGGAATACAAATTTAAGAAGAAAGATAGGGGAAGAACTACAAACTAGGGACAGTGGTGCATATTCCCAACTACTGGGGAGACTGAGGCAGGAGGACTGAAAGTTGGAGCCCAGCCTGGACAACTTAAAAGACTCTTATCTTCAAACAAAAAGACCAAAGGCCTAAGGGCTTACTTATTGGGTTAAATCTCCAGCACTGCTAAATGAATGAATGAAAGAAAAAGGACTACATATACTCCCAGTGAATGAACATACTATGTTCTTAGATATGAAATTGATGTTAACACAGTTGTAAAACAATGCAACCAAAATTGCGTCTTAGAAGAGACCCTAGTAAGTTTTTTTGTGGATTTTTTGTCCATGTTTTAAAACTTAGTATTTGTTAAAGTTAATACAAATCATTTCTTTAAGCTCTTAGGGCTGGATGTTTCTGAATTAATTTGGGGATTTCAGAAAGACCTGTGATACGGTCCTTAACTTCCAGTAGGCTCAATCAGTAATTCAAGTGACTAGCATAAGTGGGATAAAGATGATATAAAAACATAATATTGGTTCATTTCTGCCACCAAATGAGTTTTAGAGGAGGAAAATTTTTTTTTTAGAACATTTAGGATTTCAGATTTATAAATAAGGGAATGTGGATCTGCATTTTAATTGAATAGGGAAATAATAGTTTCTTTTATACATTCTTGGACAAGAAAGCTGGACCCCTGGTTCATACCACACATTAAGCCCCAGAAATGTGTCATTTGATTTGTTTACTTTGAGCCTGAGCAAGCCAGGAAATCCAGAAGCCAAAGAGTTGACCTTATTGAAATGTTGGGCAGGTAGACCATTTGTAGATTTGCACCCTTACTCGGCTTGCTGGCAGGTGTGTGTCTAGGAGGGAGCACACGTTGTTTTTTTTTGCACCAGCAAAAATATCCTACAGTGATAACATCTGAGGCTGATGGGTTTTATTTTCTGAGATGGTCTCACTGGGTGCCCAGGCTGTGTAACCGAGGTGGACCTTGCACTGAGTGATCCTCCTCCTTCAGCCTCCACAAGGCTTGGGGATCTTGTGTGGCTTTCCTTGTTTCTGGGACCTGGCCTCTAACTCTTAGGCTCAAGTCATGAGTTCAGTTAGAGGAAGCATGAATTGAAAAAAAACCTTTATTTTCTGCAGTGTAATCAGGCACTCTATGAGGCTTTTTGGTTAGAATAAAAAACATCAGCCTGGAAGTGTTTACTTTTATTCTGGGGGTTACTGGGGTGCAAATCATCTGGGCATCTGGAGGAGGCTTATTTGGTGGCAAATGAGAAACAATAGCTGACGGGGTCTGTGATCATCTTGAAGGTATGCCTCAGTGATTTGCTATGAGTGCACAGGAGATCCAAAGTTGTAGAGGGTTCCTGGAGGTGGGCTTTCCCACAAAACAAAAATAGTGACCTCATCCTCTTTCTGCTTATGGCTTCATGATGATGAAGAATGAGACTTTCGGGCCAGGAATTAGCTCAGTGGTTCTGTCGTCTGCCTGGCAAGTGCAAGGTCCCGAATTCCATCCCCAGTACCACATACTGTAGTGCTGGGTGTGGTGGCTCACCCCTGTAATCCCAGCACTTGGGAGGCAGAGGCAGGAGGATTGCTGAGTTCAAGTCTCGCCGGGGCTACATAGTGAGCTCAGGGTCAGCCTGAACTACAAAGCGAGACTCTTATCTCCAAAAAAAACCCAAGCAAAACAGTAAAAATGATATTTTCTAAGATTCCCCTCACTGAGGAGATTGCAGCATTGTATACAGATTATCTGGGACCTTTTTCCTCCTGGTACTGGGCACTGAATTCAGTCTTCTAGTTAAGCTGCATCCCTAGCCTCTTTTTTGTTTTTGTTTGGCTTTTTGAGTCAAGTTCTTGCCATGTGGTTCAGGCTGGCCTTGAACTGACTACTTAGAATAGACTGGTCTCAAATTGTGGCCATCATCCTGCCTCAGCCTACTGAGTGCTGGGATCACAAGCATGTGTCACTTATGCCCACCTCCTAGCATGTTTTTAAAATTCATTTTTTATCTTTTTTATTTTGAGACAGTGTTGATCAGTTGCTAAATTGCTCAGGCCTAAGCGAGAACTTGGAGTTAAAGCACTGGGAGGACAGGTGTACCGCACTTGGTTATGCTACATTTTCTTACTATGCCAGTGGAAAGATAACTGATTCTAGGGACTGCATGATGTTCTTTCAAATGTACGATTTATTTCACTTCTCCATTAAAGAACACTTAGGTGCTTTCCAATTTTTTTCAGCCCTACAACCAGTATGCATGTGTACTTCCAATTCTTAAACTTAGACCTTCCAAAAACCATATCAAGAGTTATTCCACCAGCAGAGAACTGTCCTTACAGTGACCCTACTACCCCAACTACTTCATCATTTCCTCAATCCTACAGGTGCCAAGGACACATTTCACTTAAATATGAACTGTTTGACTGTGTTCCTGCCTTGAAATATTCTCTGTCATGATCATAAAATGCTACTTGCGCATTAGGACAGTTGATTTCTTATGGGTTTCCCATTTGGCTTTTAAAAATTGTTTTCCTTTTTTCTTTTTTTGTTATGGGAGCTGGGTCCGGAATCTTCATACTGAACCACATACCCAACCCTTTTTTGAGATATGATCTTAAATTGCTCAAGCTAGGCTTCAGCTTTCTTTCGATTGTCCTGCCTCAGCGTCTCTGAGTGCTGGGGTTGCAGGCGTGTGCCTCCAAACCCGACCTAATAGCTTTCTTAAGTATACAGAGAGTCGCACAGTAAGTATGAAAGGATGGAGCCTGTGAGCACAGATCAGACGGAGTGATTCCCACGCCGATGGAGTGGCCTCGCTGCCTCCTCCCTCTGGCTGGACGAGAGGGGAGATCTGGGGCCCCCTGGAGGGGCTGGAGTCCCGGCGGGCGGGCGGGCGGGTGGGCGGACTGCTCCCGGAGCAGCTTCTGCAGCCCTGCATGCCCTGTCTGCAGCTCATGATGGAGCAGTCCAAGAAGTCCTCGCTCATGGTGGCCCGCAGTATCCTCAACAACAAGCTCATTAGCAAGAAGCTGGAGCGCTACCTGAAGGTGAGGCCGGGAGCAGACCCGCCCGACCTGTCCCGCCCCCACCAACCAGTCGGGTCAACCTGTCCCTGCCCCTCCTCCGTCTTCCCACCGCTTACCGCCACCCCCACCCTTGCAGGGCGAGAACCCTTTCACCGATAGCCCGGAGGAGGAGAAGGAGCAGGAGGAGGCCGAAGGCAGTACTTTGGACGAGGCGGTGCCCGGCGAAGCGGCGGGGATCGCGTTGGGGGTCGAGGGCGCTCCGGCACCACCCCCTGTTCCTCCCGAACCCGCACCGGAGGCTGCGTCCCCGCCACCGCCGCCACCCCCCGAGGAGGATGAGGAGGGCGCCGTGCCCCTGCTGGGCGGGGCGCTGCAGCGGCAGATACGCGGCATCCCAGGCCTCGACGTGGAGGACGATGAGGAGGGCGGCGGGGGCGCCCCGTAAGCCGGCCGGGTGGGCCGCCCAAGGCCTACGGGCCTGAGGCTGAAAAGTCAAATAAAATTCTCCCTTACTTGCTTGTCACGTTCCTGTGGGCGGTGCGAGGGAGCCGTGCGCCTGTGTACAGGGGAGGGGGAACGCGCCTGCGTGGGGTTGGCTTGGACCCCATGACACGACCACGACTCCCGAGATGCTGCGGGTGCTGCTCCTGGAGCTTTAGGGTGGGGCTTCCGCGAAAGTTGACCAATGGGAGTGTGGGGGAGGGATGACGCGCGGATCTGGGCTTCCAGTAGCAGGAGGCGGAAGGTACGTTGAACGCATGCGTCCTTTGAAACGCTGGAAAAAGGGTCGGCTGGCGGGCTGCGTCGGAAACATGGAGCAAGGCTACGGAGGTTAGTACAGACCCTTCGGCGCGGTGTGGGAGCGTGCTCTCTAGAGTAAAGCTCCGCCGCGCGGACTTTTGGCTTTCTGAGCTTCCGGCCAGAACGCGGTAGCTGAAAAGCGGTCTTGTGGAGAGGGGAACGCGGCGCGCGCGCGCAGCCCATTGGGACTCGGATCAGTCGTTCCCAGGGCGCCGCGAGCGACTGGCCGGCAGGATCCCGGGGCACAGGCTGGGCGTGACGTTTTTGTGCCGTTCGGGGGTGTTCCTTACGCGGCTCGAGCCATCGCAGTCCCGAAAGGTCGGCGGAAGTCGGTGGCCTGGTGCGGGCGACCTCGGTGTTCAAAGACCCGCCTTCCTCTTCTGAGGCCTCCACAAAATGGCGGCAGTGGAGGGCGGAGCCTCGGCGCGCGGCTGGGGTCCACCACGGAGTGCTCCGAGCTCACTTCCAAGGGGTGGGCTCCCCCCGAGGGGCTCGGCGGTGATGGCCACTGCCGCACTTACCCCGGGGCGCCTTCCCGAAAGCCGACTGCCAGCATGCCTAGGCGCTTGCTGTGTACCGGTGCGTGCTGGCATTAGTTGTTAGAGACGACGGCGTAGGATGAGACAAGCCCAGATACTTGAGTTTTTTCCAGCGAAGTTGGAAACCTTATGTATTCTGGTTTAGACGAATGGTTCACTCCTTCAGGTCTCCCATTACGACTGTTCTCCTTCAGGTTGCTCCTCACAGTGGCCTAGAGGAGCCACGGGGCAGTATAGGAGACAATGTGCCCATTTCCCACTTGACTCCACGGCCTTCTTGCCGTTGGGCCTACCTACTTCCTGTCTCTGGAAGTCCTTCCTCCTTGCATACCTTGCCCTGTGCTGAAAGCCAAAATTTGACAACAGGCAACAATTAACTTACGGGATAAAGCTCCGCAGAGGGGGTCGTATCTTGGATGTAGTCCCCAGAGAAGGCGTGGATGTGCCACCTCCTTTGTTTTCACATTCTGGGATTTGAACTCGGGCCCTTCGCACTGAGCTACATCTCAAGCCATTTTTTTTTTTATGTGTTTTTTAGCCCTTTGTACAAATTGTATGAGAGGTTCTCAGTGAGTTCCTGAGTTGCATAGACTGAGTTTAAACTTGGAATACTGCTCATCCTAGAATGCTGGCCTTACTGGTGAGCTCCAACATCACGCTCACCAAGGCATGAATCATGAGAAGTAGCAGGATCCTATTTAAGGGAAGTTGCAAGGAAAAAGCCTGCAGCCTGTGTGTCCGCAGAGCTCCAGGGTAAACACAAACCCGAGTGTTCTAGGCTTTCACAATCTGGCTAGATCTTCCATTCTTTGTTTTCCTACCTGGTATTTTCCCTAGCAACCTCTGTTGTGCCCTTAGAGAGTTTCAGGACCCCCGCTGTCTAACTGCAAGCCTTAAAGCTTTTGTTTTTTAGCTTTTAGTGTTTTTGTTTGTTTGTTTGTTTTGAGACAGGGTCTCGCTTTGTAGTTTAGGCTGGCCCTGAATTCACTGTGTAGCCCAGCCTAGCCATGACTCACAGCAGTCCTGCCTCTGCCTCCTGAGTGCTGGGATTACAGACGTGAACCACCACACTGGGATCCAGTTTAAAGTTAAGATATTGCTGCCTCCATGATTTCTGTCTACAGAAATGTTTTGAAATTGAGTGAATAGACAGTTGACATGGAAGCCCAAGATTGGCTAGTCCCTTGTTCAAATCAGCTTTCTAATTTTTTTGCTGTACGGATGGGAAAGGTGTAGTCAACAGAGGTGATCAGAGAGGTAGTCAGTCACAGTAGGACCACAGATCAAATTCCCATAACTTGTGAACCTTTGTTTTCATCTCCAGGTAGCAGTCAAGAACATTTGCTGATTGGTTACTGTGTAGACATGTAGTGGTTGGTCATATAGTTAGTGGTAGGAGTTCTGGAGAGGGAGATGAGAATACATCCTAGCTGCATTTGACAGAGTAGACAGCCAGCCATTTGCCCAGTGTTTGCAGGGCCCTAAGGACACAGAAATTTAGAGTGTGTCTACACCTTGCTGCTTAGAGGATCAGGAGGGCAGTCTGGTGCCTTAGGGCCAAGCTGAGTGCTGTCCTGAGACTTGAAGGCCCAGAGAGTCATTGGAGGGTTTGAAAGTTGCATGGAAGGGCCAGATGTGGTGGCTCATACCTGTAATCCCAGCACTTGGGAGGCAGAGGTAAGAGGATTGCTGTGAGTTCAAGGGTAGCCTGGGCTACAAAGCGAGACCCTGTCTCCCCCCCAAAAAAAGTTACATGAATGTAAAACCCAGAAGGCTGCAGTTTATGTCATCAAATTCCCAAGTTTGTTCCCAGTCGTGGAGTATCTGGTGGCAATCTGAACTGGTTTTCAGCAGTGTGGACCAAATAGTTTGGGAGAGCCTTTACTGTCTTTCTCAGTCGAGGATTGAGTTCTGGAGGAGGGGGGGGGTTCTTTGCCAAGGTCCCTTAGCAGGTGACCAAAGGACTAATTCTAAGTCTCAGTTCCTTCTTTTCTTCTGCTTTGAACTTAGTCTGGTGCAGTGAGATGATGCAATTAGCCAGTGAGAGGTAACTTAGAAGGCAGTGCTGGGTTATGCTGCTTTCCTATAAGGCAGGCACTGAATGCCTGTGAGGAAACCTCTTTAGTCTTGTGGTGCCTCAAAAGCCTCATTGTTTAGTGTTATGCACAAGTTCTTGACACACAGCATCATCTTCTTGCAGGCTATGGAGCCTGGAGTACTGGACCTGCCAACACCCAGGGTAAGTGGGACCTACCTCATGGGTGAAGCGTTGGCTTCTCCTTACCTAGGGGCCTAGTGTGCCCAAGCACAAAGCTAAAAGTCAGCAAATTTTTCCTGTACTGGGTAAGATAGTGGATAGTTTCAGCTTTACAGGCCACAATCACCATAATACAAGATCAGCCTAAGATAATATAAAGTGAATGTTGATGTGCAGGTATTTATCTGTGCAGAGTAAAGTGTAGTTTTAATATCATACCTTTCTTTTCTTTTCTTGTTTATTTTGAGACGGGGGCTCGGTTTTTAGACTCTGAACTCACTATGTAGCCCAGGCAAGCCTTGAACTCAGCAGTCCTCCTACCTCTGCCTCCTGTATGCTGGCATGATAGGTGTGAGCCACCACACCCAGCATTGTGGTGTGTGGTTACTGTGGGGATGGAACTCAGACCTTCATGTTTGCCAGACACTGGGAACCACTGACCTAAATCCCTGGCTCCTGGCAATATATTTTTTATTTTGCTATGTAGATAAGTATTTCTGGGTTCAAATACAGTTTTTTCTGTAATACAATTTTCAGAATAGTTTTAGATTTAAAGAATTCAGCTGGTAAATAGAATTTCATTCATAGAATATATATCACGGTGTGTCCTCCTGGATTTTTACTCCCATTTTGAAATATACAACCCAGTCTTACCTGAGGGGTGTACAAAACTGAGCCAGATGGGACCTGTGGCTTTTACTGATCTCAGCCCTAGAGTCCAGTGATTTTTACTTTGTTTGGAAGTCTGGAATGTGCTCTCTGATGGCAAGTTTTTTTGCTTTCTGTGAGCACTCCTTTAAGAGATGATGGCTTCCTCTCTTACGAGCTTGGGACCTGGGCCTAGCACTGCTGTGTTGCTAGAAGATGCCCTCAGGTCACTCACTCATGGCATACAGTGTCCTCTGTTCAGTTGACCCGAGGACGAAGTTTCCACTCCTGCCTCGTTGGCAGGGCTGGCAGTGTCTGGGTCTGGCTTCTGGTGAGAACTGTTACTTTATAAAGGTTCTGCCTGGGCCGAAGCCAGGCTGGCCTCTCAGCTGGTGTTCCACAGTCAGCCAGCTTCCTGTGAGGATATCACTTTCTTTTCCTGCCCAGTGGAGGAAGCCTGCCTTACCCTTGAGGGAACCCCGAAAGTACTTGACCCCTATATTGTAGGAAGGGAGCACAGCAAGAGAGGACTGAGGGTTCTTCCTGGGTGCTGCTGTGGCTGTGGCTGCCTCTCTCCTGTAGAGCTGAGTGGCACCTGTCCCTCCAGGGTTTGAGGCACTCCTGTTCAGCCCATAAAGCTCTTGCCTGTTTTTGTTTTCCTTCAGGAACATATGGAAGCGGTGTGACCAGCTGGCAAGGTAAGACCTGGGGGTCTGCAGGTATGTGCTGGCTCTGTCTAGCCATTCCTACCCAATCCTGACTGCTTGCAGCTCTCCTGAAGGTGAGAGGACTGTACAGGCTATCCAGGAGGCTTGTGGGGATTTCTTGGCTCTTTTCATGAGTATGAGTCTGGCCTTTACTGCTGTTTGAGCACAAGGTGCAGATGGGAGTTAAGAATATGTTTTAAAATGTGTTGTGTCAGCGACAGCAGAAGCTCTCAGGTGGGTCTTTCAGCAGCCCACACTGTCATTCTTGGGTCTTAGCCACCTCTGGTTTGAGACAGGGAAATAAGGTCTTTCCCAGGAAATGCGCTGCAGAGCAGAGTCCTCCTGTCTCTTCGGCCTCTTCTTGTTGCTTCTTTTTTTTTTTTTTTTTTTTTTTTTAAGTTTTTGAGACAGGATCTCGCTTTGTGGTTCAGGCTGGCCCTGAGCTCAGCCTCAAACTCACATCACAGCAGTCCTCCTGCCTCTGCCTCCCGAGTGCTGGGATTACAGGCGTGAGCCACCACGCCCGGCACTGTGGTATGTGGTACTGGTTGCTGCTGGGCGTGAGTCTCCACGCCCAGTATGGTATGTGGTTACCGGGGATCGAACCCTGGCCCTTGCACTTGCAAGACAGGCACTGGAACCACTGAGCTATATCCCCGGCCTCCTCTTGTTGCTTCTTGACAGGTCCCATGTGCCAGTGGTATTCAGTGCTGTGAACTTTAATCCTTCTGTTGGATAGTGGGTATTCTGCACGTGTATCTTCCAAGACCAGCTTTGTGGCTGCTGTCTGACTTCCTTCCTTTTCCCTCTGACAGGTTATGACAACTACAGTTATTATGGTGCCCAGAACACCAATGTCACTGCAGGAGCAACCTTCAGCTATGGCCCAGCCTCATGGGAGGCCACCAAGGCCAGCGATGGTGGCCTGTCAGCCGGGGGCCCTTCCATGCACATGACATCTTATGGTCCAGAACCGTGCAACGACAATTCTGACTCTCTCATTGCCAAGATCAACCAGCGCTTGGACATGATGTCCAAGGAAGGAGGCAGGGGCGGGAGCGGCAGCGGTGGGGAGGGCGTGCAGGACCGGGAGAGGTGATTATGGATCCATACCCTTCCCTGGGGACCCCTGTCAACATAGCTTGTGCAGATGGGAATGGGTACCTGCTCCTCTTTGTCTCCTGAATTGGCCCATTTGGGCCAAAGGGCAGACCATTGCAGTTCCTTAGGTTGTTGGTTTCCTAAGCGGGTGGCTTTGGGTATAGACTAAGTTGCCTGGCATTTCATATTTCTATATTGTTCTGTTCTGGGTTCTCATGGCCAAGGCCTCTGTGACCTTTTTGTAGGGATGTATTGAGGGTATTGATCTGCTTTGGTTTCTCTGAGCGTTGATGTAAAGTGCAGGATGGTTCTATAGAAGTTTGTAGGGAGGTCAGCTGTGTGGCAGGTGTTGAATTTGTGTCAGAGGAGGGTGAGGGTAGAAACCGGGTGGTCTGGGCAGGGTCCTCACCCTCTCCTGATAGGTTTTATTTTCTTTGTAGCTCCTTCCGCTTCCAGCCATATGAGTCCTACGATTCCAGGCCTTGCTTGCCCGAACAAAATCCTTACCGCCCCAGCTACAACTATGACTATGAATTTGACCTGGGGACTGACCGCAATGGCAGCTTTGGTGGGCAGTACAACAACTGCCGGGACCCAGCCCGTGAGCGAGGTTCCTTTGATGGCTTCATGCGAGGCCGGGGCCAGAGCCAGGGCCCAGGATTGGGCCCGGGTCGCTTCCAGGACCGAAGCAGTTCTAACACCTTCATGCGCAGTGACCCCTTCATGCCACCCCAAGCCTCATCTGAGCCCCTGTCCACTTCCTGGAATGAGCTGAACTACATGGGTGGACGAGGCTTGGGAGGACCTTCCCCCAGCAGGCCGCCTCCTTCCCTCTTCTCCCAGTCCATGGCTCCTGACTATGGCATGATGGGCATGCAGGGAACAGGTGGATATGACAACACCATGCCTTATGGATGTGGCCGATCACAAACTCGGATAAGGGATCGGGTAAGTACCCACAGTGTTTTGTTCAGCTGCCTTGGCTTTTCCTCTCAACAGCTTGCTCTACTGAGGTATAATCTATGTGCTGCAAGACGTATTAGCTTTTAAGTTAAGGTTCCACTTTTAACAGGTATTTGGAATTGTGCCATCATTGTCACAATCTAGTTTTAGAACATTTCCTTCAATCCAGAAAAGAAACATACCAGTTAAAAGTAGTCTCTCCCTGTTCCCTCTGCTAGCCCCAGATAAGCCCTCATCTGTTTTCTGTCTCTGGCTTTGCCGCTTCTAGACATTTTCATATCAGAGGAATTGCACATGTGACCTTTTATGTCTGGCATTGTTCCCTGAGCATGTTTTTTGGATTTTAACTGCTGTCTCTTAACGTTTTGAAACAGTCTTTTTCTGCTTTATTCTTCGATCCTGTAAATTCTGTTGTTTACTTCTGTGTGGGGTATCTTATTGGCCCGGGGAGGTGGTACATGGGATGTGCTTGTATTATAGCCCAGGAGGAGAGGGTTTGACCGCTTCGGACCAGACAGTGTGGGCAGGAAGCGGAAACAGTTTCCTATGTTTGAGGAACCAGATGCCAAACTGACCCGTTTTGACAGCGAAGGAGATTTTTCAGACAATGGTACGTCTGGGGCCCAGCGGAGGGTGGGGGTGGGTATGAGATGAGTCTGTTCCCTCCCTAGAGCACTCCCTACCCTGTCCACACTATATCATTTGGTTATTTGGGTGGCATTTCCTGTTGTCCCCTTGGCCCTTACTGTGGTCAGAACAGCCTGTCACTCAGATCACTGTCGGGAGCAAAACAGAATGGGTCCCCCTGCCACGCACTGACTTTTTCTATTCTCTTGTGTCTGGCAGATGATGGAGCTGGTGATTTCCGGTCAGGAGATGAAGAATTTCGGGGTGTAAGTTCACCTTATAGGTCTCCAAGTGCCTTCTTCCTTCATTACTCATTCTTACAAACAGGTGGGGGCAGTTACCCTAGTAGGCTCCATTTTGTATATCTGAGTGGATTTGGTACCCCAAACTTGTAGCTAGGTTTCTAAGTATTTCAAATGCAATAGTGATTCTTTTCCTTAAAAAAAAAAAAAAAGCTTCCAGCACCTTCCCTGGCCTTTATTATGTCCTCCTAGTGTTGGGCCTGGCCACTTGAGTGATAAATGCAGTCTGGAAGATAGGCACCAAAGACGCATTGGCTGCCAGCTGTGCCAGATGCAGCATCTGCCCAGTTCTTAACATGGTTCACACCACACCCCTGGGGAGGTCACCTCCGCTGGCTTTTGCAGATGATGACCCATGTAGGAGGCAGGGCCTGGAGACGCCAGGGGCCTGAGAAGGCGCCTCTCATGTACTTCTGATGGCCAGGGATAGTGAAGAAGTGGCAGCTTTTTACTCTTGTTGCCCATTCATCTGGCTTGGGGGATACTATGAGCTCCATCCGGGTCCATGGCTTGGTGTTCAGACTAGGGACCTGAAAAGTTGATTTAGGCTCATACCTAAGGCATTGGCTGTATTCAGAGCCTCAGTTAGGAATCTTGTCTACCCATTACCTCATTTATTAGAACACTGAGTTTATATAAACAAATACTTTGGTAAAGCCCATTTCAGTTAAGAATGGTGAAATAGCTGGGCCTCATGACACATGCCTGTAGTTCCAGCTTTTGGGAGGCTGAGGCAGGTTTGCCGTAAGTTTGAGGCCAGTCTGGCTTCATAGTGAGTTCAGGGCCCACCTGAATTACAAAGATTCTGTTTCAAAAAAAACACCAAAAGAAAGAAAAAAAAACCAGTAGAATTAGCTCCACACTTGATCAGAGCTTTTTAACCATTGTTGGTGACCAGGTTCCTGGCACTCTTGAGATGCAGAACTGGTATGTATTTTTTAAGGAGCAGCAGAGAGAATTAAATGAAGGTCAGTGGCTTTTAAAGACACAAAAAGTCATGATCATGGTCTTCAAGTCACAGCATAACAGAGCACTCTGGGTTGAGGGCCTTGGGCTTGTCCTTCCCTACGGTGCCTATTTCCTGAGTGTCTAGCATCCTCGATTTTGGGGGAGATGCTTCACACAAGATGGTGGGAGGGAGCTGGACTGGCTGGACAATTCCGAAAACACTTCACTATTCTGACTTTACCTGTGCCCTTTCCTAGGAGGACGAATTCTGCGACATTGGGAGGCAGAGAGGTAGGCATCATCCAGTGTCCCTACAGCTCTTCCGTGTCTGTTCCATACTCACTGCCCAGCTTTGAGCCAGGTTGGGCCTTTGAGCCAGCTGTGACCCTGCATGGAGCTCATCGCTTGGGACCAAAGAGGGGCTGCAGCTGCTGGGTGGGCCTAGGTCATCTAGGTCATGGTGATCATCCCCAGGCTTTGCCTCTGTGTCTGAGGCAGCATTTGCTGGAAATGAGCCCATTTACCTCACTTGGAGCAGGATAGGGGTGGGTGAAGTTTCTCCAGGTGTCTCTGACACTTGTGGTAGGGAAGGAAGCTCCTCAGAAACTTGAGAGAGACAGTGACCCCTCCAGCCCATCTCCAGCCCCTCTCAGGGCTGCAAGGTGTCCAGTTTCTCCCATTGGCAGCACAGAGCTGTACCCCCTGCGTCTGCTGGGGCTCATGCAGAGTGAAACAGCAGACACTACTGGGCTTGAGAATGCAGTAATGAGGCAGCCTGTCTGGTGGACCCAGGCTAGTATCTCAAGAGAGATGCTGTCATTCTGTAGGTCTCACAAGTTGCAGGGTAGGAGTCTATCCCAAAAGCCCAGAGCAGGCAGCAAGAAAGGACAAGGCCATACCCCTTGGAGAGACCTAGAGAGGCAGCCTGAGCCACAGTTGCTTGGGCTCTCACAGCAGCCATAGTCTCTGCTCTCTGTTCCTGGGTTGTCTGTACTCCTGCTCCCACAGCCTTTCCATAGCTGGTTACCCAAGGGTCCCAGGCTGGCCCTGTGTCTGTCCTTCAGTGGTGAAGGCCCTTGGCCTCACCAGCCTTCTAAGGCACCCCTTCCCCAATGTATCGGAGCAGCTGTCTGTAGTGCGGGACTACACCAAGTGTTCAGCCGCTCGTGCAGCCGGGTCAATGCTAAAGCAAAGGTGACATGTTTGTTGCGCACAGGTCCTGCTACCTACCCGGGATGACTTTGCTATTAAACAGCAGTCATAGTTTCAGGCAGTGACCTCTTGCCAAAAGTCCCACTCGCCCTTTTGAGAGGCTTCTGAGCAGCGCCCGCCGGTCGCCATCTTCGTGGGACAGTCTCGGGACTGGCTTCAGGGGTAGGGGTCACAGTTCAGATGCTTATCCAACGTTTTTCAGCATCCAACCTCCGGCCCAGGCCTTGGGGCCTGGCCTAGGCTCACACTGGGATGCTGGCTGCATGGTTCCGCCGGGAGCTCCTGCGCTAGCCCCGGGGGGCCCACGGGAGGACCAACTGGTCTCTTCCCATTTTTGTTTTCAGGATTGCTTCCTATGCAACCTGGGAAAGTGAAAGCCCTAGGTTGGCAGTTTTCGTGAACAGAAGATAGAGGATGGGCCAGCAAGGACTGTTAATCCTGCTGGGGCCCTAGCTCAGACAAGGCCGATGGGGACTGTCATCGTGGTCCACCTAGAGGTGGGGAAAGAGGGCGGTAGAGTGGCTGGCTTTCTCTTTGGAGCCTCCCAGCTGTGGAGAGAACTGGAGAGAACTTCTCCTTAAATGACAGTGGGAAAAGACTGACAGCTCCAGGTTGGGCAGCCAGATGGGCAGGACAGCAGGCTGGTGTGTCAGTGGGATGGGCAGGCCCATCCCAGCCTGCCAGTCACAGGAGTGAGGTGACTCCTGTGGGTCCTTGGCAAAGGCTCGTGTCCATCAGGAGCCTTGGACACCCCTCAGTGCCTTGGGGTGTCCTGGACCTGCCATACTGTCAGAGTGGAGGCCAGGCACGGGGTGGCAGCCAAGCTGCAGCCCATGAGGCTCTGGAGCTAGCACCTCTGCAGGTGCTCAGAGCATCTCGAAGGGACTTGTCTGTTACAGGAGAGAAGGATGATGAGGATGAGGAAGTGAAAAAGAGACGAGAAAAGCAAAGGAGGAGAGACAAGATGCGGGACCGCGCAGCTGACAGGTAAGAGGGAGCCAGTGTGGCATTCAGAGGTGAAAAGTTGGCACGGAACCCCCATTGAAAGGGGCAGGACCTGGCACTGTGCAGACTCTTCTGGGGTCACCTGTCCTCAATGCAAGGAGCCTGCCTGGCTTGATAGAGCTTCAGGTGTCAGGGAATCTTAGCCATCCATGTTTGTGGAGGGTGCAGCTTTGTAGAGTTAGAGTGGGAGAAGACAGGTGATGTGAGGTTTCTGTTCTCGCTTGAGAAATTGATTTTTGTAGTGGCTTTTGGCATCTCGAATTATACCCTTGCTGATGGGTTTTTGTGGTGCCTACATGTGCAGCAGCGTGCTCCCTTCCCTTTCAGCCGACCACAGAGATGTCCTCTCCTCGGCTTTGCTGTTTGGCACCCTAAACCTTGTTTAACATCTAGAAATTGTCTGGAAATAGACTAAGAATACAAAAGGCTGGGCTCAGTGTCACATGCCTGTAATCCAACCAGTGAAGGAGCAGGAGGATCAAAGTTTGAGTCCTACCGAGGCAGTTTAATAGCACTACAAGACCCTGATGCGAAAAAAATGGTGGGTAGGTGGAGACATGGGAGTTTATAAGTGCCCTTACATTCAGTCTCAACTGCTGCAAGAAGAGACAAACATTTAAAAATAAAAAACTAAACATGGAAATTAATTTTAAAAAAGAAAAAAACAAGCACTTAAAAAGATCACTCCCAAAAGGTGTCACACCATGCACTGCCTCTCCCGGTTCTATGGTTACAAGACTTCTACGGAGTGTGGCAAGCCATGGCCTGGTAGTCTTCTGGTTGCTGAGGCCTTGCCCATAACTTTGCTGCTGGCAAAGTTCCTTTTCGTGACTTTCTGGAGAGTCCTCTACCCTAAGGCTCAAATGGGATCTTGGTTTCATATGTATAAATACTTAAAAGAAACACTGTAATAGCCAAGCACAGTGGCACTCTTGAGAGGCTGAGGCAGAATTGCAAGTTTGATCCCAGCACTCGGGGGGCAGAGGCAGGAGGATTGCTGTGAGAACGAGGCTGAGTTCAGGATCAGCCTGAACTACAAATTGTGACCCTGTTTCAAAAAAAGAATTGCAAGTTTGAGCCCAGCCTGGGGAAGTTAGTGACTGAGTGACACCCTGTCTCAGAGTAAGTGAAGACACTGGGAATGGAGCTTGATGCAAAGGCTGTGGGTTCAGTGTCCATTACTGGAAGAAAAAAAGAAGTACTAACTTTGGAACCAGGAACCAAGTTTATTTTTTCCTAAGTGAAAATTCATCAAAATTTGTTTTTCAAGAGATAGGTTAGGCCTATGTTCGTACTACATAGAAAAGCCCTAACTGATTTATTTTAGCAGCCCTGGTGATAGAACCAGGGCCTCATGCGTGCCAAAGAACAGCTGTGTCACCAGCCTACACCCTCCAGCATGATGTTTTGTTTTTTTTTAAAGACATGTTCAGACTTTGCATTCGGGACTGAGGATATCAGAAAGACTTAGATTGTCATAAGAGAGGTGAAGTGCAGCAGGGAAAAGAGAATTCTTTGCCCATGAGTCTTCTGAAAGCCCTGTGCGTAGACCCTGTTTACTTCACTGCTTGTTGGGATATGTCTGCCAAAACAAAACCACCCAGGGTGTGGCCACATCAGAGCCCTGTTGGGGTAGGGCGTGGCTGCATGGCAGAGCAGTTGCCGAGCGTGCATAAAGCCCTAGGTGCAGTCTCAAACACCACTAAAATAAAACAGCCAGGTGCTGGGAGTCAGCAGAGATCTCACATTGACAACAGATGGATTCTGGGTGCCATAGGGCCTGCACCCATAACCACACAATGCCTGGAGTCACCTTTTCTCAGGCGGGGCTGTCACAAGCTGCTGTCTCCTCTTCATGCAGCCTGATTGCATTTGCTCTGACCTTGGAATCATACTGTAAAAAACCTCATCTCATGTAGAACTTGCTATTCTCTTCTTTTACACTGGGTCTCTGGCAAAACCATCTTGGGGTTATGTGAGCTTTGAATTATGTGAAATCTTCAGGGATTTTTCCTTCACAGGGGAATGAGGTTGCTTTAAGTCATCTCCATGCCTATAGACAGACTCAGCTGAAAAGCTAAGGAGTTAATTACTGGAGCGCAATCAGTCGGACCTTGGCAAGTCCACAGTTTCAAAAAGGCACTGCCTTGGGGTATTTGGTCAGGGACCTTTGCACCAGAGACTGGAATGTCACTGAGTTAGTACCTGAGTCATTTTGCAGAAATTCTCTTGGGGCTGTGTTCTGTTCTTCAGATACTTGGGTAACTGCTGCTGTGCTTGTGCTAGAAGTTATGGCTGGGCATGATGGCTCACGCCTGTAATCCCAGCACTCTGGGGGCAGAAGCAATAGGATTGCTGTGAATTCGAGGCTCCTTTGGGCTACATAGTGACTTCAGGGTCAGCCTGAACTACAAAGCGAGACCCTGTCTCAAAAACAAAAAAGAAAACTTAAAAAAAAAGTTAGTAAGTCTTACATTAATGGAGAAGTCACATTTCCAGAGGCCAGGGATGGAGGCCCATACCTGTAACCCAGCGCTGGGGAGACGGGGGCAGGATCGCCTTGAGTTTGAGGCCAGCGTGAGCTACATTATTGAGAATTATGTCAAAACCCTAAAGAAATCACATTTCTTCTAGTTTTTGGGAGAAAAGGTCACACTTCACTTTGTTGTTCAGGCTGGTCCTGAGCTCAGCCTGGAACTCAGCAAGCCTCCTGCCTCTGCCTCCCGAGTGCTGAGATAACTGGGGTGAGCCACCACACCCGGCATTGTTATATGTGGTTACTGAGGATTGAACTCGGGACCCTGTGCTTGCAAGGCAGGCGCCCGAACCAATAAGCCAAATCCCCGCCCCAACATTTCTTTTTCCATTTCAGCTGTACACCAGGATGAGTTTGTGTTCCCATCTCCTTTTCTTTGAATTTTCCTTTTCCAGGATTCAGTTTGCCTGTTCTGTGTGCAAGTTCCGTAGCTTTGAAGATGAAGAAATCCAGAAGCATCTGCAGAGCAAATTTCACAAAGAGACACTGCGGTTTATAAGCACCAAACTGCCTGACAAGACAGTAGAGTTCCTGCAGGTGAGGGGTGCTTGGCCTTTGCGACAGCATTTCCAGGTGACCCCTTGCACAAAAGGGAAGAGGGAGGGAAATGAGAGGTTAAACCAGGTCAAAAATGCTATACAAGTCCCTTAGTCATGAGGGACAGTTGGAGAGTTCTGGAGATTGTACCCATGGAGCTGTTTCAGTGGCATCTATAGCCCTCTGTGTGATCAGAAAACACTGTCCTCTCATTTCACTTTCTGCTGTCCGCTGCCCTCTAGGAGTACATCATAAACAGGAATAAAAAAATTGAGAAGCGGCGTCAGGAGTTGATGGAAAAGGAGAGCCCGAAACCAAAACCGGACCCTTTCAAAGGTGAGTTGTGATCCCAGGGTGTGGGTTGTTGTGGGTGGTTAGGAAGCATGGGTAGGACTGGGTCCTCAGTACAGCTGGATGTGCTAGTGCACGCCTATAATCTGTTACTTGGGCAAGAAGATTACAAGTTTAAGGCCAGCTTGGGGAACTTAGCAAGGCATATCCCAAAAGGGCTGCAGATATGGTAGACTGCTTGCCTAGTATACATAAGGCCCTAGGTTCCATTCTTGGCTCAGAGTTGCTGGTAATGTGAAGTCAGATGAGAAAAAGCCCCAGGCGTGGCCTAATGGAGGTCAAGCTCCATGAGGAGTTCGTGAGAGTGATGTCAAACAAGCTGATGTTTTTCCCTCGGTGTAAAGAGAGGAATGAAGGATGGTAGATGAGCATGTAAAATTCCCAGGTGTAGAGGTAGGCTATGCCTCACATTCTGTCCTAAACCCTTAGGGTGTATTGTAGGGAGATCTGAGTGGTGGTGCAGGCTTGTGATTCCAGCACTGGTGAGGCCGAGGCAGGAGGACTCACATAGTGAGTACAGGACCAATTTACCCAACATAGCAAAACCCTGCGGGGAGAACAGGTGGGCCTTGGCTGGGCAAGAGGGAGGCATCACTTGCTTGGGTTCTATCACAGGGATTGGCCAGGAGCACTTCTTTAAGAAGATAGAGGCTGCGCACTGCCTAGCCTGTGATATGCTGATTCCTGCGCAACACCAGCTCCTCCAGCGGCACCTGCACTCCATGGACCACAACCATAACCGCAGAGTGAGTCCCCTCAGTGGGGCAGGTGCTCGGGAGAGTGTTGTTGGGTTCCCAGGGGTAAAGGGTGGATCGGACGGAACCTTCTATGTCTTACACATCTGTAAGGCTTCTTGGTGCATTTCATTGAGTCTGTTTGTTGATTGATTGCCCTTCCTCATCCTTCTAGTCCTCTTGATACCAAGGGGAAAGAGCATCAGCTTGCTTGACCTCATTCCAATTTTATTAAAATGTGAGCCAGACTTGGGGACACGTACCTATGGTGCCAGCTTCTTAGGAATCTGAGGCCAAGAGTTGAAGACCAGCCTGGGCATCATACTGAGAACCTATCTTTTGCTTAGAAATGATCAAACAACATAGCTGATACTCTGTTCTGAGAGAGTTGCCTGTAAATCACCAGATAAATTGTAGTCGAAGAAGATGATGTAAGATGAGCCTGGGGGTCTGTTCTTCAGGACTGGGTTAGTCCTAAATGGATGATGGCCCTGGGGTAAGTGTTTAACCCAGAGGTCAACAAAGCAGGGGATTTAAGTTAGATCAGAGATAGGGTTGGCCCTTATCCCTGAGGGAGACTGTTGCATCTGTCATTCTCTAAACTATGGATTTCAGTCGTTATTTATGTAGCATTTACATTGTGTTAGCTTTATACGTCATCTAAAGCGTAGAAGAATGACACATGTGCCTGTAATCCTACCACTTGTGAAGCTGAGGTGAAAGTTCATGAGCTCAAAGCTAGCCTAGACTATAAAAAGATCTTATTCAAAAAATACAAAGAAGGGCTGGGGATATAGCTCAGTGGTTCTGGTGCCTGTCTTGCAAGCGCAAGAGCCCGGGTTCCATCCCCGGTAACCACATAACAATACTGGGCGTGGAGATTTACCCCAGCAGCAATCAGCACCACATACCACAGTGCCGGACGTGGTGGCTCATGCCTGTAATCCCAGCACTCAGGAGGCAAAGGCAAGAGGATTGCTGTGGTGTGAGTTTGAGGCTGAGCTCAGGGCCAGCCTGAACTACAAAAGCGAGACCCTGTCTCAAAAAAAAGAAAGAAAACCTGTATCATTTGATACAAGCGATTTAAGTGTTTGGATTTTCTGGAGTCTCCTCAGCAGAAACAGCAAGAGGTAACTGTATTCTACAGGCCCTGGGATCGGTATTCAGTGATTAAAGTAGCCACCAGGGCCGGGGATTTGGCTCAGTGATACCACCACTTCATGGTTGTGAGTTCTATTCCCAGTAGTGCCAAGACAGTGAACACAGGAAGACAGGAGATGATAGAGTGGGAGTGGCCATGCCTGGTCTGCTGGCAGTAGCACACAGCTGGGTCTGAAGCTCTGATCGAGTTTTCCTACCCATCTCTTTGTACAAGATTAGTAAAAAAGCGCTCTGTCAGTGAGGGATTAACGTATGTATGCACAGGCTCCCAACTGGCTGCCTGGTGATTCATTCATACTTACCAAAATTACGAAGGCAACATTACCCAGAAGCCAAAAGTCCTGTTTGCCTTAGGAAGTCCATAATGCTTATAGTTGAAATGTTTTGGTTCTGCACATGGCACATGCTTATCAGTGGTCTGTCTTTTCATTTATCTTGAGATTATCGAGCCTTTCCATTTGCAACACTTACCTCTCAAAGGCTAGTTGATGTCTTTTTTCTGTCATTCTTGGAACCTGGCATTTCAAGCTTTGCTTCAATGAGGGATAATAAGTGCCACTTGGTACAACTCAGGGTCCTTGATGCTTTGTTCTCTCCTCTGCCATTTGTAAAGCCCACATTTGGTTCCCTCTGCAGTTGGCTGCTGAACAGTTCAAGAAAACAAGTCTCCATGTGGCTAAGAGTGTTCTGAATAACAGGCACATAGTGAAGATGCTGGAAAAATACCTCAAGGTTTGTGCTTGGGAATCCAAAGGACAGGACAAGCTCTTGAAGTGGAGGAGGAATATAGCATTGTATCCAGTGCAGTGTGTAGTATTTCCAAGTCCCTTGAAGAATTGAGGGACATTCGACTGTATCGAGCAAAGATATGTAACAACTAGGGCTTTCCTTGTGTCTGCCTGGGAACTCGGGATGGGTACTGCTTGGTTAATCATGGTCAGTGATGCTGGCACACCATGAGAAACCCTGGTTGGGGCCAGAGATTTAGCTCAGTGTTTCCGGCGCCTCTCTTGCAAATGCAAGGGCCTGGGTTCTAAACAAACCCCACCCCCACCCTCACCCTCACCCCCTGGGAACCACATAC
>PVIR01018032.1:0-33981 GCA_004026965.1 Petromus typicus
TGTGAAATATTTGATAGGAAACAGTAGAGCCTGAAAGGTGCTGTAGAGGTACAGTGTGCCCACCAGCAAGTGGCAGCGTCTCCGGGACATGATGACATTGTAGTGCAGAGGGTGGCATACGGCCACGTAGCGGTCATAGGCCATGGCTGACAAGATGGAGAGTTCACTGACAATGAAGAGGATGAAGAAGGCCATCTGGGTGGCACATGCATGATAGGAAATGGTATTTTGATCCACAACAAAATTAACCAGCATCTTGGGACAAATGACAGTGGAGTTGCCAAGGTCAATGATGGCCAGATGTCTGATGAGAAAGTACATGGGCGTGTGCAGACGGGCGTCCAGCTTGGTCAGAGCCACCATGCCCAGGTTGCCCACCACTGTGGCTGTGTAGATGAGGAGAAAGACCCCAAAAAGTGGGCGCTGCAGCTCGGGCAGCCTCGTGAGACCCAGCAGGATGAAGTCAGGTAGAGCCGTGAGGTTCTGCTGGCCCATCTGGATGAAAGTTCTTTGTGTTCCAAGTAGAAATGGGATGGCTTGAGCACTTCCTCCATTGCACCATGAAAAGGGAAGAGTTTATTGAGAAAACTGAAATTTAGTTCATGATGGGAAGAGCTATATAAATTCTACAATTGACTCTCCCATAAGGATAAATGATAGCATATTCCACTTCTCAAGGTTAAGGATCCATATGTAACCCTCAAGTTTTATGAGATGAATTAAACCCTGAATAAAACGAGTGACGTTTAGAACATATTCATGGGAAGGAATAAAAGCTTGACTGCATTTCATCAGCACAGCGGCTACCTGGTTTTCCCTTTGTAAACTTTAATTTGTGTGAATTTACATGAATCAGTGAGCAAAATGAAACTGCTTTGACTAAAGATATAAAAGTTGGTTTATCTTACTGCAAGTGGAGGTTCTGCCTGTGACATTGGGTTCACCTTCAGTGAAGACGTGGAACTCTGTATGATATTTAACTGGAACAACTGAATAGCTCAAGATGTGTGACAAAGTTCCAGGTGTTTATAACTTCTTCTTTCTTTTAAATTTCCAAATATAAATATCAAGTTTCACAACTCACTGCTTTAGAGTATACATTTCATTAATAGCACTTAAAGGTCTAAAAAGCACCATGCTACACCAGAAACTCCAGTGGTAATATTTTCTTGTCCTGCATTTGAAGAAATCTTCTGACAATCCCCACAGAAGTCTATGCTCAGAAGTCAGAAATAATGAGGAATCATCAAAAAGAAAGACAGCATTCGCTCACCTTTAGAGTAGGATCAAAAATTCTTTCTTCATATTACACTGATCTTTGCTTTGTATAGGGAGAATTTATATGTTGCTCCCTCTTTTGTTGCATTAGGTAGCATTTAATTCATTCAAATCATTACACCAAATCTAACTTAATAAATGATGCCTTAGTATACCTAGTAATTATTTAAAAAGTCAGCATATTCACCCTTGAGAAAATGGAAGGGACATCTCACAGGGAGGAACAAAGCATAAATGACTCTGTAGAGACGTGTGTCTCAAAGGCACTCAGTCACCAGGAGACAACAGTGAATGCTATGGCTGTCCAACCCAAGACATACAACACACAGAGCGTCACTGTATCACTACAGTGCCTTAAGACAAGCATAACACAGGCCGGGGATATAACTCAGTGGTTCTGGCACCAGTCTTGCAAGTGCAAGGGCCCGGGTTCAATCCCCAGTAACCACATACCATACTGGGCGTGGAGACTCACACCCAGCAGCAATCAGTACCACATACCACAGTGCCGGGCGTGGTGGCTCACGCCTGTAATCCCAGCACTCAGGAGGCAGAGGCAGGAGGACTGCTGTGATGTGAGTTTGAGGCTGAGCTCAGGGCCAGCCTGAACTACAAAGCGAGACCCTGTCTCAAAAAACTTAAAAAAAAAAAAAAAGACAAGCATAACACAGTTATTGTACGAGGCATATGTGCAACATGTTTTAGGTGCAACTCCTGGATGATACGCAACAGAGTCTTATCAGAATTAAACTCTACTGTTAGACAACATTGACTCAAGGGTCTCTTTTATGACTGAAATATTTCTTAGAATTGATGGCAATTAGGTGCAACGAGGTCTTAATCATACAAATTAGGGCCAGAGATTTAGCTCAGCAGCACCACAATTACCTGAAGAGCTTGAGTTCAGTCCCTGGTACCAAAATAAATAAATAAGTGAATAAATAAATAACACAATTTTGAATTTCATTTTTAAAAAGATGTTCATTTGTGTTCACTGAATAATACTTAGATGGAGAAACATTTTCAAAACCTAAGAGTAGTTTACCATCCTGCTTTATATATTCGTTGTTCATTTACAGGCGCTCACCTGTTACCTTAGTGTTTAATACATTTCAGAAATGTACTGATTTTTCAGTTTCTTTTTTAACTCTCATATATGGGTCACATGGAATCATTTTCTCTCATAACCCATTAGATTCCAACCAGAAGCAAATAAGGAAATTGTACATTTTTGTTAGTTAGAAATTAATGTTTTATATGTTTATCCATGTTCTCAGGCTTATATTTATTCACAAAATTTCAGCTAGCCCTCTCTTTTACTTTTCTGTATCCAATATATTTTCCACAGATCTGGCACATCGAAGTTTGAAATGTTGGCATATTAGCATATATATTATATGCAAATCTCTTTGCATATAAGTGGGAGTGCTGTTATTTTCTTGGGTTCAAATACACAGTTATTTCCTGAAATGACATGAGGGAAAGAACAACAGAAAAATTATTATGAGTTCTAGATTTATCATTAATAACTGAATTATTTCTTCATTTATAATATGTTTTCCTTTCAAATCCATGTTTACTCTTTTGATCACTTTCAGTTATCATAATTATTTTAAAGCCCTCATATGTTACTTCGATAATCCTCATTATGACTTTTCTATGACTGGTATTTGATTTTCCTTATAATAGGGTAATACTAGCCCACCTCTTCAAAATATACATACAGAATTCTTTGGATAACAAACATTAGAATCATTTTGCTTCCAAAATTTAGAATTTTTAAGACTTATTTCAAGCCATATTAATTTTTCCATAGTAGGGTAGAGATTAGCTCAGTAGTACCACAGCCTATCTTGCAAATGTTGGGTCATGGGTTTTGTCCCTGCTACTGGAAAAGGAGAGAGAGAGAGAGACAGACAGACAGACAGAGAGAGAGAGAGAGAGAGAGAGAGTAAGAAAGAGAGAGAGAGAGAGAGAGAGAGAGAGAGAGAAAGTCTTAGTCTTAGGTCAATAAGTGTCTTCACTCCAGTTTACTGGAAACTGATAGACCGCAGCTCTGTGTGGACTGGTAGTTACTCAGCATAAAGCTTTGTGGTAGATTTCCTTCTTTCATGGGTAGTTATTAATGTGATCTTAAGGAGTCTTGCTTTAATATGTGGAATTGAGGAATTAGGTAATTATCAGAATTTACGCTGACTTCCTACTCCCTTTCGCTGTCAAGCTCTCTCCGCAGAACTCATCTCTGTGTATTCCACATATACACAGACATTCCGATTTTTCAGTTGTCTTTAGCAACAGTTACTAACCTCCATAGTTCCAATTCCAGTTACAGAGATTTTCAGTGACCTTCAGAAAAGTATATCCGTTTCTCCTAGCAGTCTAATACTTTTAGTATCTTCAATTCTTTTTCCCATTTAACACTACCAATTTTAATACATATTTTGCACTTTTCAGTCACATTTTCTAAATAACATAAGGCAAAACTTTTGAGGAAGTAGGTTAAGTTTTATGATTCACAAAATGAATATTTGATCACTTTTGCCAGCCCCTTTATTTTTAATGTGCAAAATAATGGCTCTTGTGTAAAAGTTGTAAAAATTATTTTGATGAATGTGATTGTTCTAAACATGTTCTTTGTATTAAATTCAAAATTTTGAAATTTCTACCTGGAAAATAGGTAATCCAAAAGTCACAAATTTCCTTGTATACCATTATATGTGTGCACGTGAGTGTGTGTGTAGCTTTTAAAAGTGCTTTACTATGTGCTGGAGATTTGACCACAGTGCCGGGCATGGTTGCTCACGCCTGTAATCCTGGCACTCAGGAGGCAGAGGCAGGAGGGTTGCTGTGAGTTCAAGGCCGAGCTCAGGGCAGCCTGGACACAGCCCGAACTACAAAAGTGAGACACTGTCTCAAAAAAAAACCCAAAACAAACAAACAAAAAACCCCTGCTTTTCTGAGGTGACTCTTGTCTTGTTCATGACATGACTTTCTCTTGGCTTCATCACATCCTGTCAGGTAACACAGCTGAAGTGCAGCTCCGAGTTAATCACTTCTAGTTATCTTTTCTATAGTACTGTATTGAATTCAAGGATAACCCCTAGGAGCATGCTATTTTGCAAGTGCGCATGTTGTGTTAGTTAATTATACACTTTGGGGAAATACTGAAATCATGGAAAATTCCTTGGTCCCTTAAGAAAGAGTGCTTCCAAAGGTCTTGTTTGCTGCCCTGTGTGATGGGTGAGCTGTGACAGGACTCGGGAGAGGCTGGTGATATATACCAATGATTTTTGTCTGAATTTTTCCTCATTGAGGACAAATGTTAAAGCTTCATTTATTTGTTCTTTGTGGTTTTTAACTAACAATCGTTAACATTTACCTTTAATGATTTCAAGCTTTCTTTAGCTAAATACTCTGAAAATATTTAATAAGTCTGATTTGATTTCATCAGTAACTGAAACTGGTTCTTACCAAAGGATAAAAATTCAGGAGAAGGGCATGAAATTTCCAAATCCGAACTTTCAAAATACTTTTGGTAAGTTATATTTATTTTGGAAAAACTACTTTTCCCTTTATTTGAATTATCAGATATCGATATTTTCTGACAGACTCATACAATGATTAAGAACATTAGAAGCCACTGAATCCAACTGCATCTTCTATCATTCTATCAACTTGTAATGCCTTCTGAGACTGTGCAAAGAAAGAGCCTTTCCAGAAAAAGTAATAAAATTGAAGTTCCAAATCCCATTTCAAAATTCTACTCCATTAATTCAGCTTGGGAATCAAAATTCCTCGCAGTACACAGCCTTCTTTGACACCATATTATCCAGCCACTTCTCTGAGGAGCAGGGGCAGTAGCTTAGCACACACTGCGATGGACGTGCCCTGTCCAGGCAAGGCTTACAAGGTACTTACACCCACCCATGACTTTACCCCACTCAAATACATCCCCCTGAGTACTGGCTATTGTTTTGAAATGTTTAGATGTGTTATAGTACTGTCATCAGCTTGAACATCAACTACATCAACCATGTCAACTACAAGAGTTATACATCAACATGATTTAGTGAATGAGGTTTGCATTTAGTAAAAATTTTTAAAAGCTCCTAAATAACATGTGAAAAATCACAGAAAGTAGTTTATTAAAGTAAATTGTAAACCACCAATTTTCATATCCATTCAGTTATTATTTCACATAGGATAAAGCAGAGATTTAAAATTGGGAATATAAAACCAGTTGACCAGGTAATTTCTTCATGATTTATATATATTCATGTCATTGTCCCCCAAACAAAACATTTAGGCAGTTTTATCTACCAATATGTTACTCAGTTACCTTATTATCTATCCATAATTTTAATATAGATCTTTCTAAATTAATATTTAGTGTTTCTTGTAGAATTTATCTTCTTTTGAAAAAAATCCTTCAGTATGGTTGTAATTACATCAATGGATAGCTAATGAATCCTTTCTAATGACACAGTTAGTAAGCAGTATGACCACTGCTGTGAGTCATATGACCACTTTTTAATCCTAGACTGAGCTAATGCTGATAATTTCTCTGTGACAGTTCAGGTGAATTAACGGAAGTGACATTAAAACCTCAATTTTGTCCCTAGATGTATTTCTCATTTGTGAAAACACGTATTCTCAAAAAAAAATGCAGAGTATGGTAAACTGAGAGCCAGAATGCAGTGGGAGAAAGACAGTGAGAGAGAGAAATCTATCCTATTTTAGGTATACTGAGTATCTTAAAAGTATAGTACATTTAAATTAGACTATAAATAACTGAAGTCTATAATGAAAACTTTAGAAAGCTATAATGATAAATATTTAGGCATTATACAAACAACATTTAAAAAGTATCCTAGATCCATAGGTAACTATAACTCTCCAAATTTTTTTCTCTCACATATATGTGAATATTATATAGATATGAATAAAACGGTGCAATATTTCATATATTGTATGTAAAAGAGCCTTTTAATGAAAACAATATACATGATAGATCTATTACTCAGTTTTTCCAAACATCATATAAACTGTGCTGTCTCCTAAAGCTGCTCACCTACACACGTTGAAGAGCTGCGAGCTCCGGGTCTCGGCTAACTAATCCCGTGGAGTCTCTATGCACGCTGCTCCTCGGAGACCCTGGAAGACACAGGGGATTTAACGTGCTTCCAAGTGCGCAGTAACATCGCCTCTGAGACTGGTACCCTGGCGTCGCCACCTCTGCTGAGTCTTTGGTTTCATCGTCGTGTGCCGTTGAGTTAACTACACAGTCTAGAGCACAGCTGATCATTGCTCACTAACGCCTTTTCAACTCAAGCTCAGTTCAAGCAGGGCTTGAAGTTAACTTTGCTCCCCGTGTGGTTATCAGCTTCCTACTGTGCAGACGCTCCAGAAGCACACTGCAGCCTTTAAAGCCAAAGTGCATTTTATACATAGTTTTATGACCCTGCATCAACTCTCTCTCTTGAAACAAAGGGAGAGAGAAAGGCCATGCAATCAAATTCCTACTATTTTAAACAAGGATGCTGGGGTTTACCAAAATAATCTTTTTGATTGAAGAATGTCCATTGATATTCCTAGTCGATGTTAGTAAATATCAGAGTATTTCGTGTCCACTCTAATCCTGTGTCTTTTCCACCTCAGGTTTCACAGAAAAGCATGGCTGACGGCAATTTCACTGTCGTTACGGAGTTCATTCTTCTGGGACTGACAGATCAAACGGAACTGAAAGTAGTGCTTTTCGTGCTGTTTCTGGGGATTTACGCCCTTACCTTGGTGGGGAATCTGGGCATGATCGTCTTGATCCGAATCACGCCGAAGCTCAACACCCCCATGTACTTTTTCCTCAGCTGTCTCTCATTTGTAGATGCCTGCTATTCCTCCGTCATTGCCCCCAAATTGCTGATCACCCTCGTGGCGGTCAGGGAAACCATCTCGTTCTCTGGCTGCATCGCACAGCATTTGTTCTTCGGGGTGTTCATCACTACGGAAGGCTTTCTGCTCGCAGCCATGGCTTACGACCGCTACGTGGCCATCGCCAGCCCTCTCCTGTACCATGTAGCCATGTCCAGGAGGAAGTGTGTAGCGCTCGTGGCTGGGTCCTACACCGGGGGGCTCATCAACTCCCTGACACACACAGTAAGCTTGGGGAGATTGTCCTTTTGTGGGCCCAACGCGGTGGGTCACTTCTTCTGCGACATCCCTCCCCTGCTAAAGCTGGCGTGTTCTGATACCTCCACGAATGAGTTTTTGCTTCTGCTCTTTTCTGGAATCATTGCAATGGGCACTTTCTTAATTGTGATCATCTCCTACGTGTTCATCGCCTTTGCAATTCTGCGAATCCGCTCAGCCTCAGGCAGATGGAAAGCCTTCTCCACCTGCGCCTCTCACCTCACGGCCGTCACCATCTTCTACGGCACCTTAAGTTTTAATTACATTCAGCCCAGCTCCCAGTACTCCGTACACCAGGAAAAGGTGCTGTCTGTGTTCTACACGTTAGTGATCCCCATGTTGAACCCACTCATTTACAGCCTCAGAAACAAGGAGGTAAAAGATGCTGTGAAGTGGGCCGCAGAGACAAGACATTTCTCATGTTAACTTTGAGTCAGAATTAATTGTTTGCTCTGGCAGCCAGTCGGCGGCTGCTGCCATTACAAAGGTTCCCGGATGTTAGTTTCGTGGGTTGGTGAGATCCCTGGGTTCAAACTTTTCTTTGTGCGCTAGAGGGCAGAGAAGACTAAGAAGTTAAAGTGACTCGTGCATGATTTCATGTTGGCAAAATGGCTTTAAAATTCACCTCTCCTGAGATCCTGGGTCATTAACATTTGAGTCAACCAGCCCAAGAACTGTGTGTTCCTTTTACTGTATGAAGCACTTAACAGGTACATGAGTATACGTGTGTTTGTGGAGACTTAACAAAATAGGGCTGTTTCTATGAAATTCCAAATTTTGATTTTTTTTCAGAAGATTAAATTTATTATGGGACTGGAATTTGCTTTAATATTAAAACTTGACATTAATTTTTACATATCAATATATCTTCATGTTACATAAGTAGAAGAGTTCAGTTCCATGGGAGGTGGCCTACTTTAGTGGTCAAAAATGAGTTATCATGATGCTCAAAGAATAAAGACATTAATAACTGTTAGAGATTTCATACCATGGTTTCTTTTCTTGATTTAGAAGATTTTCAAAAACACTGGGGACCCACACTCCTTGGATACAAGTGCTGTAAGTTCAGGATGTGAGCTCTTTGCCAACTGCACAAACTGCAAATCTGCCTCTCTACGCTATAGTTTATCTTGTCTTTTCACTATTTTTACATTAAGGACAAAAGTTCTGGAAGTCCACATAATTAAATTGCTATTTGTTTACATATACACCACCAACTATCACAACATTAATTGCTAAGAGTACCAGGGATCCTCTGTCATGCCTTAATTCTCATAGAGAATTAATATATATATTCCTAAATATGAGGGTTATCGTGAGACAGTGCTGTTCTATTGAACTGTCCCACCTTTGACTTCATCAATATCACAGTGCATGTAATAGGCCACCTAACACCTTGTTACTGTGAAGAGTTAGTGCGTCTCTCTCATTTTTATCTCTCAAGAGAGATTCAGCCACTCCTAATCAAGCCCATGTCACCCAGGTCTCATCCCCTGCTCTCCCTCTTTCTGGAAGATTCCCCCGGCCAATCTGCTGTGTAAGTGAAATAGACCTGACCTTCCCTTAAACAGTGGGTTTAGGTCTCTAAGGTACCACGCTGCGGAGATCAGATGGGAAGAAGGGAGCCTGGCTGGGCTCCTCAGTAAGCACTGAGGGAAAGAGCGTGCAGCTGCTCATACGCTGGCCAGCAAAGTAAGAACACCTGCGGTGAAGGTGTTTACCTGGAGAAGCACCTGGAGGGAGGGAGGCCGGTGAGTCCTGTGGACTCCGACCGCTTGTGTTCAAGTCTGAGTGAATACAGCCAAGGTGCACCAGTCATTGGGGCTCCATGTTGAAGGGAGAAATGACCCCGAGTCCCCACATTTTAACTTGTGTCCTCATCTCTATTTCTCATCTTCATCACTCTCGGGTCACATTGGAGTTTAGCAGGACAATACGCACAGGAAAAGGCAAGGCATTCACAAGTAGATATTCTGGGTCTACAGACAAACAACCCTGGAAACCTGGCCTGTCTGGGAGTCCTTATCTCTCTTGCAACCCGGAAATGGATCAATGGGTCCAGAGTTTCCTAAGATTAAAATGGGTTGGGCTAGGGATTTAGCTCAGCGGTTCTGGCGCCTGCCTTGCAAGTGCAAGGGCCTGGATTCAGTCCCTGGTAACCATATATAACAATGCAGGGCATGGAGACTCATGCCCAGCAGCAATCAGTATCACATACCACAGTGCCAGGTTTGGGGGCTCACACCTGTAATCCCAGCACTCAGGAGGCAGAGGCAGGAGGATTGCTGTGAGTTCAAGGCTGAGCTCAGAGCCAGCCTGAACTACAAAGTGAGACCCTGTCTCAAAAAAGAAAAAAATGGGTTCATCTATGTGGGTTATAATATGAAAGTGTTCTAAAAATTCAATTAGCAAACCACTTAGCTTCCTCACTGCTCTTTAAAAATACCATATTAAAGAAAACTGCTCTTTAAAAAGACCATATTAAAGGGATTACATAACTTATTTTCCTTACATAACATTTTGCTACAATCCTGTCACATTTTTTTTTTTTTTTTTTTTTTTACAAATGTAACACAATTAGGACAATTAGAATCCTGGGGTATTTGAAATAGATAAACAAGGGATTGTGTTTCTATTCAGCTTGGTCTTCTCTTTAGAAAGGAAATGCAGACCACTGTAAGTAAGGGGGATGCACACACACACACACACACAAACTTGTACACACACACACTTGCACACATGCAACTGTACATATGCATTCGAACGTGCCCACAGAGAATCTCTGACCCCCTGGGTTTCCCATGGTGACTTCCTGCCATCACACCCAATTACACTTAATTGAAAATATGATCAACAGTTGCCTACAATTCAAATGGATCTACATTCTACAAACCAGTGTCGTCACATATGCATTTCATTTATTCTTACTGCCTAACAATGAAATCGAGTTATTAAATATTTTAACACAAAGGAAGATTCCCTTGTACTCTAGAACATTCACACCTCAGGCCACTCCGCCTGTGGACGCTCTTCTCACACCTTAATTACCTGAAAAATATTTCCCACCCTCACTCAGTGACTCTTACCTAAAACATAAAAGTGTTTTTGCTGCTCTTAATTTTTATATAAGCCGACACATAACACCTATGCTTGCTCCAGTGTCTCCTAGTTGGCAGGTTGCTTTGGAAATTCATGCAAATTTTGTTGGCTTTTCTATGACTCTCCCACTTATGATTGTACCACATTTCCCTACTGATAGATATTTGAATTTTAGGATTATTATCCAAAGGTCAATATGAAGCTCTCACACAAATACACTGGTTAATATGTGAAGACATTAACAAGTTAGTATGCACATATGTATATGTGTGTGTGTGCTTGGTACTTGTTAGCCTGAGTCACAGGCCCATTTTCAGGCTTTCCATCATCGCTACTGCAAATACTATGCTCACAAAGAATCTGTCTGCCCATCTCACCATATCAGGCCCTTCTCCCTTGGTCTGCAGAAAGGGTAGAGTTTTTCTGACACACTAACAAGATTGTACCCTGAGGGTTCTGTTGCTTTCTGGATGTAATATTCCCAGAGAGCCTGAAGGCAGCTTTAAATTGCCTGGGATTTAGCACGGGAGGAAAAATAACAATCAAATACAGAAACTGTCATGTAGATGCCTCTCTTTCTCTCCCTGCCGTACAGTAACTCCTACAAGAGTTCTGCAAGATAGCTCAAAACCTCTGAAAGGAGTAAGTCCCAGTGCTTACTTCAGTAACTCACGGTAGGCCCTGAACTTGTGAACTCAGTTTATTTTCCAGAGCTGGTTGCAGCTCAGATTGGTCCATTCAAGGCTCAGGCTCCACTATGCAGCCTCCAAAGTTTCTGTCCTATCCACAGGCAGATCTCTGCGTCCTCAGACAGATGCTGGCCCAGGATTTCTCAATGAACCCCACGTGGGAAAAGATGCTGCTTTGTTCCGTCCAGAACTCTTGAAGGGTTAAATCTGCACCCAAGACCCTCTGGAAGCACAAGTAGCTGGTACTCAGGTTGTTACTCAAGATTTTGTTCATAAGTTAGAACTGAAATTCTAGTTGTAACCCAGATTGTTTGTATGTCAGGCAGCTCATAACTGAATGGTGCGCTGTGTTTGCTGCAAATCACACTAGCTCTATTCTACCTTTGTCGCATATCCCCCACTCTGATTCTGCTCTTCAGAATTGCCTACCCAACAGAGGCCACACACCAAGTCCTTTGTTCAGGAGTTACTCTCGGGAGGGGTACCGAGAAAAGTCCAGTGTTCTATGGTATTAACAAAGAAAACCACAAACTGCTGTGTCTCAAGGGAAACTCTGCAGGGGCATGACAGGAAGTGAAACAACATTACCTCACTGAATACCGGGAAATCCCAGCAGGAAGATCTCTGAATTGGATGTATTCACAGCCAATCTGCCTCTGTATTCTACATGTGATCAGTGATAACTTTGTTTAGAGAACAATTCAAAAGGAAAATTCAAATAATGCTCACTACCCTTGTAATGGGCATTGTTTAGGATAATGGTGTAGTGAAATTATAAAATTAAATAGAAGCAGGCTCCTGTTTTCCTCATGAAGATAATAGTTTTAAAAATGCATTGTAGTTATAGAAGAAGAATATTAGCAAGTATATGAGAATATAGTTAGTCTTGGATTTGTACCTATCCTTTATAATTGTGTCTATATTGTAATTTAAATTGAAAAGAAAGAGTCATGTGGGCCAGGGAGTTATCTCAGTGGTTCCGGCACCTGTCTTGCAAGCGCAAGGACCCGGGTTTGATTCCCCGGTAACCACATACCATACTGGGCATGGAGACTCACACCCAGCAGCAATCAGTACCGCACACCACAGTGCCAGGCGTGGTGGCTCACGCCTGTAATCCCAGCCCTCGGGAGGCAGAGGCAGGAGGATTGCTGTGATGTGAGTTGGAGGCTGAGCTCAGGGCCAGCCTGAACCACAAAGCGAGACCTTGTCTCAAAAAAAAAAACTAAAAAAAAAAAAAAAAGAGTCATGAATAATCACGGGAATGAATCTGATCATCATAATGACTAGTTTCGACTACTCACCTAAAATGGGAAATGATTTCTTGTTGCTTTATATGATAACTAGCCAGAATCATGTCGAAGAATTTATGACTATCTTCATCTTGAAACTTCCACTGGGATTTAAAATGGAATTTCTTCAATAGTGCCAAAGCTTCAAGGAAGAGACAATAATGACACTGCGTTTTTCTTAATTATCGAGAGTATCTTTAATTTCCCTACTTAGGAATTCTTACGAATATGATTCAGCTGCTTCCCTCTATCGCTGCTTCTAACTAGCTGAACAAGTGTCTCAACTTAATGACATCATCTGCTAGAAGCATGATCTACTCACCCCCATTCCAGGATTCAGCCTTTTCCACCCAGTGATGGCTAAAAATTACATTCAGCAAGTGTACAAATCATAAATATCGGTAACTTTGATATTTCAAACTTAAGAAAATTAAGTGACACTTACTGAGACATTAGCCATTAACTCCATGTGCTAAAATGGTCCTCAGGACCGACCCCTCATCCTGATTCAGTTCCCCTTCCCCTTCTTCTCTCTTTCATACAAAGTGAAGGTTTATCCAAAAGAAAAGAAACAAACTTTATGTATATGGGGGCGTGGTAGGGTGGGTAGGGCTATGAGAAAAGATGAGAATTAAATTGTGTCTTATACTGATACAAATGCCCATTGTGGTGTGCAATCATGATGTGTATATGTCATGTACCAATAAAAATTTCAATAAAAAATTTCAGAAAATACATATTTTCTTTAGATTTCAGAAAGAACAGGAATTTTTTAGTGCTTTATAAAACTAGAACATGATTTGAGGGAGGAGTGAAGAATGATTTTTTTTAAATTATAGTTTGAAAAGCCATTTTCATGCACAAACTTTCTGTAGGGTATGTCTAAATAAAAGAGTACAGCACATCACTGCTTTTGATATTGTACTGAACTATGGATCATTTTGTTAGCTTGTGTCCTTGCACTATTATGTATTTCTTTACTAAGCTGGCTGAAACGTTCCAAAAAAAATTATAGTGTTTAAGATTAAATACTATGATTCATATTATCTTTGTGGAAGTTTTGTCAGATCTCAATTTCTGGTTTCTAAAATTTATTTTATTTTTAAAAATTTAAGAAAATTGCTAAATAATTTTTCAATTTATTGCTTAGGAAAATACAGACTAACTTTTAAAATAAATGAAATTTTTACCTAGTTTTAAGTGTCAAAATATTTCCTGCTTTTTCAGTTTGTTATTTCAGGGACTATCAAGTGTCACACCAAAATTTATAATGGAAATGTGAAAGTGGACTATAATAAAAAAATTCTGGGTCAAGTTTACACTTAGAAATTTCCATCTACATATTAAAATAATATAATTAAATTTTTATATAAGTAATGAAAACATAGTAGGTTAATGGAAGATACAACAATCATTTAAGCATTTTTTAATGGAGGGTCACTTCCAACACTTCACTTTTGTTCTCTTGGAAACTGAAATATTTTATTTTATTTAAAGTTACAAATTTTACATATTCTGCATAGTATATTATAGAATTTCATAATAATATTCAAAGGTGTACCATATTACCTATTCTATATATGATAAAATTTAATCATCATAGAAATCTACTTTTAAAATCATTGATAATATGTGCTACTTATATGACAAAATACATATATTTATTTCACTCAGTGATTTTATTGACATTTTTAGTTACATAGATAGTTTTGTTATAAAGTAACGCATTAAGAAAACAAATCTGTTTATCTGCTGTGCAAATAAAATACAGTAACATTAAAATAATACAAATAGAGCCGGAGATATAGCTCAGTGGTGCCCGCAAAGTCCTTAGTGTGATTCCTGGTATTGGAAAAAAGCAGAAAAAAAGAAGAGAAAAGAGCACATAAAATTCTGAAGCACATATAGATGACTGAAGAGCATCACAGATGACATCTCACAGGTGAGATGACATGTGTGCGGATCAAAGGTAGCGCGTTACGCACTGATTCTAGAGAGTCACTCAGGATGGGTGTGCCCTGCTGGCTTCTCTCCCGATCGTATTTTCAGGTGGGTGCAAAGACCTTCCCAAGGAAGCACACTGCTACATGAACAAGATTCGAGGAGTGTCCACCACAGGGAGGAGAAATAACAAAAATACTTCATCACAGAGAAGGCGACTTGCCCAGAACAAACGAAGGTAGAACACATCTTTCAAACCAGCACTTCGTTCTTGTTCGGGGAGGGATTACAGCATGAGTGCGCACTAGAGAAAAATGTCCAGTCCGGCATCAAGAACGAGCCAGATGGGTGGAGCGGAGCACAACACCCCAGAAACCTGGACCAGAGCTTCGGAAATACACTTGCACGGGGGCGTGTACTAATGGGACAGATTTACATGCTTCATTTCAGTAGCAGGCAGCTGGGATGCTTTTGATCTATAGGATCCATACAGGAAGATAAGAGAAAAATCACACTAAAGCCACCAGGGGGTATTTTGTGAAGATTATTAAAATTATTGCATTTTAATGAGCCTGCTAAATCTGCAATCATGTTCAATTTAACAAAATTTATAGCAGTATAGAGAAGCTAAAAAGAGCTTGTCATGCTTACACAACTATAAAGTAGCTCACAGGCACACACAGACACTGGAAATTTTATACTAATGTTTGCAAAATCTATTTCTGCACCAAACATTCTCCCTGACTGTCCAGTAGTACATGATACCGCTGCCTCCCAGAGCATCTGGAGTTTTATAACCCAACCCTGCTTCACTGTCTCACTCTTTTCAAGTATTCAGTGTATGATAAAAGACATTTCCCAGTTCCTCCATTTTATAGAAGTCTATCTAGTGCCAGAAATATAAATCTAAAGACATAAAAAGATATAATAAGCCCAATGTATTTGTTATATACTCTAGAAGAAAAGAAGAATAGATTCAAACTAAAATTCATTTGTTGCATAGTTTTCTCCATGATCTTTGCAGGGCATCTTTTACATCTCTGTTTCTCAAGCTATAGATCAAGGGATTCAACATAGGGATGACTAGGGTGTAAAATACAGAAGCCACTTTGTCAGTGTCAAAGGAGTGGCTGGACTTGGGCTGCACGTACATGAATATCAGTGTCCCATAGAACATCGTGACCACGGTCAGGTGGGACCCACAGGTAGAGAAGGTCTTGCGCCTGCTCTCTGCCGAGTTCATCTTGAGAATGGCCACAAAGATGAGCAAGTAGAATATCAGGACCACTGGAAGAGAGAAAATAAAATCTAAAACTGCAAAAATCAGAATTATCAATTCAATTTCATATACAAATAGAGCAGACAATATCTGAGCAGACAAGAGATAACAAGGGGAGACTGTCACAGTAAAAGTGATTGATGACATTGTATCCACAGAAGGACAAGGTGAAAATCTTCGTGGTGACGAGAAGAGACACAAATGTGCAGTAGAGATAGGGAATCGCCACTAGCACCCAGCACACTCTCGGTGACATGACGACAGTGTAGAGCAGAGGGTGGCAGATGGCCACATAGCGGTCATACGACATGGCAGACAGAATGAAAACCTCATAGCCAATGAACACACTGAAGAAAGCCAGCTGTGTGGCACAGCAGTAGTAGGAGATTGTATTTTCATCCACCATAAAATTTCCCAGCATTTTGGGCCCCACGGCGGTGGAATAACCCAGGTCGGTGAGAGCCAGGTGTCCAAGGAAGAAGTACATGGGAGTCTGCAGCCTGGGGTCCACCTGGGTGAGGATGACCATGCCCACGTTGCCCAGAAACGAGGTCAGGTAGATGCCGAGGAACAGGACGAAGAGCGGAGCCTGCAGCTCGGTCCGGTCAGTGACGCCCAGCAGGACGAACTCGGTCACCGCGGTGAGGTTGTACAACTCCTTCCGCGCCATCAGAACACCTGTTCTGTGCAGAGACCTCAGCAATGGACAATAAGGTTCCATTAATTGTGACCCAGACATTTAGTTATCAACATGAACACAGTGCAAGTGCAACCTAGTCAAATTTCCTATTTACAACATTTAAAATAAGCCTCCCTCCTGTCAGAAAGAACATCATTCATGCCCAGAGAGGGGTTGTCTTGAGACGTGAGCTGCTACTGGTGACTCATGAGTGGTTGGGAGTGAAAATATTAAACATCAAATTACTGTCATTTTAGACTTTTATATAATGTCCACCTCAATAACCACTTTCTAAAACTGAAGAAACATGATCAGTAGCTATGTTTACAAGAGATCATAGTGTGTGGAGAGATACCTATGTGTACATATAAATTCCTAACAATAAAGATAGTTACATAAGGAGATAAGCATGGTATTTGTCTTTGTTTCGCCATTGTCATTTGTGTAATAACCATCGGCTGGTCACATTGAAGAGCTCGGTGCTATTGCATGACGTTGTCCCTAACTAGAAAGGAAGAAATGTCAGGAGAACCCACAAAAACTAAAGTGGGGAATTCCTTTTGACTCATCTCTTCTCTTCCAGGCTTCTGCTCGAAAGAGTTAAAGGCGTCTTAACACACTGATCCGCACACACGCGTGTTGATGGCAGCACAGTTCATAAGAGCTACATGGTGGGAGCTGCCCGTGTGCTCAGCAAGAGAAGGGGAGATGATGCATGTGGTTTCCGTGTATTACTAGGCCGCTGGACAGAGAGATAAACTGGAGTGGGAAATAGGTCAGAGCTTGAGGCCACCCTTGAAATGAAATATAGTGTATATAGAAGCTTCAGTGTCATATGGTTTTCCTTGTATCTAAAACTCAGCTTCTAAATAAAGAGCAAGGCAGGCTAGGCAGAGGAAGACAGATCCTGCTCAAATGGGAAAGGGGTTGAAGGACCTGGGGACGGGGAGGAAGGGGAAGGAAATGGGTGGGAAAAGGAATCAGAGTGTGTTAGGTTCACGTGCCAAGTGTATCCCAGGACGGGGAACTTTATGTGATGGAACTATGTAGTGATAAAACCAAAATGAATTAATAAAATTGCACTGGTAAATGCAAAGCAGCATAGACAATTGCACAGGGTGTTACTTTTCTGTCTTTCAAACTATTTTAATATGTGCCCACATAAGGTAACTGTATATACATTCACTTATGGATTAATATTCCCCTGGAGATAGTCTAATCATAACTGAAATAAATGTATGTGGATGGAACAAATGCCAGAAGAAAAAAATCCTAAAATGTTAGTAGGAAAGTTATCAGAATTGGTTTATATAATGGAATGTACAAGTTCCCTCAGGATAAAAGGGCAGTGTAGGATGAAGAGAAAAATTTTGATTTATTTACAATACAATTTAACCCCTCTTATTATGTGAACATATTAGTATGTTAAAAAGTACCTAGAGACAAAATAAAAAACAGTAAAGCTGAGAAATACATAGATTCCTGATGGGATTTGTGAATTACATCCACAAATATTATGTAAATATGATATTATGTAAATACAGAAAGAAGACAGACCCTTGATGTCTTATAACATGACAACTGCTACATTTGTAAGATATTGTTCTAATGTTTTAAAAACTACAAAAATTAATAATATGCATTGTACTGTGAAATGTGGAGACATAAGTCTCAAGGCAAATTATAAAAAGATGCATGCAAAATGTTCATTACAACTTACCCTCTTTCCTGAAAATATTCTTGCAATCGCCATTGCTACCTGATTCCCTGCTCTACTCAGTTAACTTTCTCACATTAAATATGCAAAGCTTCATCAGGTAACAAGATTAGAAAAACACCTTCCATAAAAGGCCACAAGAAGCAGTATAATTGTTTTCTTCTGTGTTGGTTTGGTTTGCAATAATAAAAAGATCAAAAATTAACATGCATATGGTAAGAATGAACATTGTTGTAAGTGAGGAAGGCAAAATTCTTTTCTATAACTTTGGAATTCAGTGAAATAAAGCCAATTCTTATATGGTACAATATTTTCCTGAGACATTTCAATTTTATTTTTAAAAGAGTATACTCTAGGAAAAATTGACTACAAAATGAGAGCGATTCCATTTCCATAAAATTGAGTATGTAATACTTGTAAAATTCAATAATTTTAGCATCTTATTGTGAGGGAGAGAATCCATTGTCCTCAGCAAGGACTCAAGAATAAAGCACAGTTTCTACACTTAGCCATGTAGTTATTAAATGTTAAACTATTTTGCAAAAACTCACAAAAGTGTGGAGTCAGGATCAGCTAGAGAATAGAAGATTCCAGTTACAGATTGAATTATTGACATTTCAAAATGGAGCATAAACAAAATTGTGACCTATTTTTATGCTTTAACTTCTCTTCATTTTGGCCTTGAAATTATTATTTAGGTATGAGATTTTATATACATATATATGTTATATATTATATTATATATAAATATATATTAGTTATATGATTATATATGTAATACTTACATTTGCATTTTATAAGAAAACACATATGTGTTTCTAAAATATGAATGAATATTCATCCCCTCAGCCTAGGTGAAAATGTTTAAAAAAACAAAAATCTAGAGAAAAGGAGAGATTGTCCATCATCAGTGCTTAGGCGTTAAACAGCTGTAAGAAGCACAGAAACAGAATCATCAGTGTTCTCTGCTAAGATGGGGAAGTCAGAGCAGAGACGTGGCCCTTTTGGAGATTCCAAGACTCGGTTTCGGCATCGCAGAAACCCCGTCTGTTACCTATAGTGACAACTCCCCACTGATCCTCCCCGTGTGCTTCTTAACGTGGAGTCTGAGGTTTTGGGGACTTTCTTATATCCTTCTTATAAAAGCTGCTGAACTCCCTGGCGAGATCCCAAGCAGTTTGCTGGTTACCCTTAAAACTACTGAGAATTAAGGAAATATCTGGGGATGATGCATTGATCACAGTGGTTATATTTGACAATGACTTGGCGTCATTTATTTAACAGCTGAGCTGTGTGTTTGTTCCGCTCATGGACAGCTCCCCACCTCATGGGTGAAGGTCTCAGGTAGATTTCTACACTCTCACATTCATCGTCACAAAACACAACACAATCAGGCTGTGGAAACATAAACTACCCTCTCATAGATGAACCCATAGATACTGATACACAGAACATACGCAGTGTTCATAAACAGAAAATCTGCAACACGCAGCAGCATAGGGAAGGGCCGCGGGCCACGGGGCCGGTGGGATCCCTGCAGCCACATGGTCATCACCGTGGCCCTCCCCGCCCTCCGTCAGCGGGGCGTCCCTCCCTCGGAAGTGACAATAGCAGGGATGAACCCAGAGAGCATGAGAGTAAACGGGATAAACCCATAACGAGGCAAATGCTGTGTATCCTCGCTTATACAATGGAAGATGTTGGAAACATTCAGATTTAAAGAAGAGAAAAAATAAAATGGTGGTAGCAAAGGGCAAGGCCTTGGGTCAGGGTAGGGGCTGCTAATATATATACCCATAAACTTGAGTAATGCAAAATAAATACCAGATACTTGACATAAAACATGTTAGTTGTATTTAGCAGTACTGTTCTGTACATTTGAACATGTTGAGTATACGCCTTATAGTAGAAATAATAATTATTAAAGGAATGAAGTAACAACATAGGCTGTGACAAAAACTTGAATATGTATTGGTTCAAGGTAATCAGGCCACCAAGATCCTTTTTTATTGTAAATAATATACAGGAAATATCCACTTCTATAAAAGCATATAGAGCTGAACAATAGATTAACAGGAGGTGAAGAAATTCAGAATGAGGGAGGGATGATAACTTTGGCATCACGTGGACAGACATGTCTTAGAATGACACAGAGATAGTCATTACTCAATATTAAAAACTATAAAGTCTATATCTGATAGTTCATTTAAAAGTTAATTTTATGGTATGTGAATTTTTATGGAGTGTGAGTTACGTAAATAAATCATTTAAAATAAATACATATAATTTTATACATGTACTTTTGTGAGTCCTTCTAGCAAAGTGACTGTTACACTTGGCCCATGAAGTTTGCATACATCATTGATAATGAGTTGTGTCTCTAACTAAAGCAAGATCTTTGTCATCACTGGAGTTTTGTAATCTGATTTGAAATCCAAGATTTCACCGCCTGCTGTTTTGCTTTTACCTACATTTGCCTTTGTTAAAAGAGTCTCAACTGGTTACACATTAATTTTAGTTTATTTATTTCTAACTCTGTAAAACAGTCTGTTGCTATTTTGACTGGGATTGCACTGAATGGATGTACCAGTGTTGGAAATGAGGCCATCTTTGACAACACCAGTCCTGCCTGACAAGGAACAGGTGTTATTTTCCACTTTTCGGTGTCTTATTGAACCTGCTTCTTCAAAGTCCCGAAGGCTTTTGTTGTTGTTGTTGTCATCTGTCTCTTTGTAGAGCAGTGGCACTGTTTTGGTTAATTTCCTTCGGAAGTACAGTATTTTAATGTGATGCTATTGTGAATGATATCACTCTCTTTATGTTTATGTTAGTGAGTCCCTTATTAGTGTACCAAAAAAGCTACTAATTTTTTATTTTGATTAAAACTATGGGAGTAATGTCCATCCATAAAGTTTTTCAGGTTATTTCATGAACAGATGTTGGATTATTACAAATCTTCCTTCTGTGTGTATTGATGAGATTTTTGTCCTTGCTTGTGTTCCTGTTCTGGTATTCTATTAATAAATAATGACATTTTTCTGTATTAAATCATTTAGGGTTTCATAGTGCATAATTCAGAGGAATAAAGTTAACTTCATATATTCATGTAAGTCTATGTTTATCTTCATTAGAAAAATTTAATATTTTATATAAACTGAAACTTAGGTCACTGTTCTTTTCCATCCACAGAACAGAATCTTCACATATGGCACACCTTTATTTGCCTTTGACACTGCACAAGTACTCCTTGGAAATTTGAAAAAAAGAATCTCTTTTCTTCAGATTTGTTTTGTAAGTAATAAAAATAAAAAATAATTCTTGGTTTTTAAAAATTGTTGTTATATAGAGAACATCTACCTTTAGAAGTGACTTTTCTCTGTAATAGTAAAAGACTAAAATGAATGGAAAAATAAATGGTATATGTCAAAAATATGAAATTTTTACAAAACTATACATTACATATCCCTTATATACAGTATATAAAACTATAAATTATGTTTTGGTTGATTTTTATTTGAGCAACTATCAAAATTTCCACCAAGATTTATTTCAAAGTGGAATATTAGGTTGTGTTTATTCATTGTATTGTTATTCAAATATTAGAGATTCTTCCCTTTCTCTACTTTAAATGGCATCATCATTCACTGATGTTGCTTTGGCCAAACCTTTAAAATAAGTTACCAAACATATCATAGCATAACAAATTAAATTCTTGTAGACTTGTGCCCACAAGAAGAAAACAATATTAAAATTTCAATTTAGCTCTGACATATGATACACATATATACATATAAATAAAAGCCAACAATTAGGTATGAGACAGTTACACACTAAATGTAAAATAACTCTATAAATGCTCTGGAAATGTATGCTTCTGTATGAGAAAAAACATGCTTTTATTATTCAGCTAATTATTTCTGTTCATATTTCATTGACTAAGCAGATATTTTATTAAATGTTATATCAATCTTTCCATGATACAAGTAAAGCATTAATACTAAGTACCAAAAATATTAATATTAAAAATAATGAAGATGTGAGAAATTTTAGAAAGTTTTGTTGAAGTACTTTCAGGATCCTATGTGCATTGATTCATACCACACATCACTGATTATTGATAGAGCATGGTTCAGATCTTCAGATTATTGACCCAATGAATGACTTCTAATAAGAATAGAATACACTCTTAGAACCAAATATAAGAAAGACCAACCACAAAAAACTAGAAACTGACTTCTTTGCAGAATAGACATTTTATGTAGAAATAAAATAACAGATTGTGACACATAAATTTTAATTATTATTTGATTGATAAAGAAGAGCAACATCCATCAGACAGAGATAATAAGGTATGAAAATCAAACTGCTAAAGAAAGAAAAAGATGCCCCAGAATGAGATATTTAATATTTGTGTGTATACATACACATGCACACAGACAGATAGACACACATACACACACACACACTATGAAATTTATTGTAATTATTGAGAACGTGTAAAAGAATCATTTAGCTTCCAATTTGTTCTGTGGTTTTCCCTCACTTACATGGAAAATACATTTATATACCCTTTCGCTGCATGATGTTAAGGTCTCCAGTCCCTCATTCGATTCTAGTTTACTACAGAGTTTATTCAGTCACTGTTTAAAATGTTTCTCTCCTCTTCAAAGAAGGCAAATACTTAGCTGACTTGCTCGAGGCCATTTTTTAGCCTAGAGAAAGTTCATCCGTAAATTTGTGCTCAGAGGATCTGTGCTCGCTATGCATTCTGAAGGAAAGCAGCCAGTTCCCATCCAAATATGATGTATGCGACTCCCACAGTATGCAGCTTTTAAGAGCAGATTTTGCAGATCTTTCTCAAGGTCCTTTGAAGGGCACATTTAACATCTTTGTTCCTCAAGCTATAGATCAAAGGATTCAACATGGGGATGACCAGGGTGTAAAATACAGAAGCCAATTGGTCAGTGTCATTGGAATGACTGGACTTGGGCTGCACGTACATGAATATCAGCGTCCCGTAGAACACTGTGACCACGGTCAGGTGGGACCCGCAGGTGGAGAAGGCCTTGCGCCTGCCTTCTGCTGAGTTCATCCTGAGAATGGACGCAAAGATGAGCAGGTAGGACACAAGGACCATAAAGAGAGAGGAAATCAAGTCAAATGCTGCAAATATCATGATTATAGATTCAACTTCATGTGTGTTTGAGCAAAGCAAAGAAATCAAGGGGATACAGTCACAGTAGAAGTGATTGATGACATTGTGGCCACAGAAGGATAAAGTGAAAATCTTTATGGTGACTACAATTGACATAAAGGTGCAGTAGAGATAGGATGTTCCCACCAGCACCCAACATACCTTTCGTGACATCATGACAGTGTAGAGGAGAGGGTTACAGATGGCCACATAGCGGTCGTAAGACATGGCAGACAGAATAAAAAGCTCACTACCAATGAACAGAAGAAATAAAGCATGTTGGGTAGCACAGCAATAATAAGAGATGGTATTTGGCTGCACAACAAAAGTAGCCAGCATTTTGGGCCCCACGGCAGTGGAATAACCCAGGTCAGTGAGAGCCAGGTGTCCAAGGAAGAAGTACATGGGAGTCTGCAGCCTGGGGTCCACCCGGGTGAGGACGACCATGCCCAGGTTGCCCAGCAGTGAGGTCAGGTAGACACTGAGGAACAGGACGAAGAGCGGAGCCTGTAGCTCGGGCTGGTTGGTGACGCCCAGCAGGATGAACTCGGTCACTATAGTCACGTTGTGCACTTCCATCCACGTGGCCAGAAAACCCATTCTTTGTAGCAACATCAGCCTAGGGGAAAATGGAGATATTGTTGCCTGGAGGACTTTTATTATGCAAAATTAGGTAAACAAAATACAGTCAAACCTTGCTCTATATAATATTTCAAATAAAAAATCATTTGACATAAATTTTAAAATAAACTATATATGAATATATATAAGTAGAAAGCAGAACATTACTGCTTCTCTCTCTTGGTGATTATATTCACAAAAGTACCTTATTAACTATTAAGCTCTACTTCGGTTGTCTTTGTTGGAAAGTAAGCAGGAACTGACATTAGTCAAGCTACTATGCTTCCTACTGTATCCAGGATCCACCCCAAAACAATACCCTCATCCATAAACCTGTCCCAGGTTGAGAAGCCTTCGGACATAGACAAATGACTAGATACCTAGGCATATACTGTGTACTTCGCAGAAACAACATATCTCGAATTCCATAAGGATATAAAGACAGGTCCTTGCAATTTTGGTTGAAAGAATAATTGAGAGTTTCAGAGCACTCCCAATTTCTGGAAATAGCTTTCATAGATCAAGTACATTTGTATATTTTTATTTTTCAATTGATAATGATAATCTTTGAAAACCTCTTACATATGTACAGTATTATACTTAAATATGTAAAAAAATACATGTATATTTCTACTACAGTATGCTCCTAACCCATGAGTATTTTCAGATAATCAATATACTACTGATTTTATTCTTAATATGTAGTTTAATGACATTTTAATATGAATTCCTTTTATATAAATTTACTGAAAATATTCTTCCTTCTGGGTGTTTTTCTTAACAAATGAAATATAATTACTTGGATATAATAAGTCATATAGACTTTTATCATGTCAGAACCTGGAGTAGTATAAAGAATTCTGAGCAAATTAGGAGAAAAAGTGGCCCTTAGCATTGATTTTAGAAGGTGAAGACTCATAAAATGCTCTTAGATAAAAGATGCTATGATTTAAACAAAATGATGACATTTTATAAATCTTGTAAGCTTTCACATTGTATAAAATAGGAAGTATGGAAGGATCATAAATTCATGGATTCTCGCATGTATTTTGGAATCCTCTGTTTTATGTCACAGGACATTTTCCAAGTTGGACATAGCACATTATGTGTAACTGGATGAAATGCATCTGAATTTCTTGTAATCTAGGCATTTAAATATAGCATGGTAGAAGGAGAATGTAGCATCATAATATAACATATTATTGGTTAAAAAAACCTTTGTAGCATCAATTTTCCTTTTTTAAAAGAGAAAGAATTGAGACCCACTTCAGAGTGAGAGGGGCCACGCTGGCCACTGTGCTCAGTCTAAGAGCAAAGACTGCATACAGTTCGCGGGATGCTTTGAACCGGTCGCAGGTCATTTGTACAGAACTCATGCTGAGCACTCCTCCCATGGCTGTGGTCACCTAATCTGCTGATCTGGTCCTCAGACACCATCCTAATATTAAATAGGCACGTGGACCAGATCATTGCATTTGAGACATACCTTCAACATGTACTTACAAGAAACAGTTTATATCCTTTTTGTCATTGGTTTGGTTTATGAAATATTGCAAAATAATATGAACAGGATAATTAACTACCAATATCTATGCAATGTAGAGAAACAGATATTTCTTCTCCAGTTTTGTAGATGATCAGAAATAGCTTTTCACAAATGACTATTCTTACTAAATAATCATGTTTATTTTTAAACCTGTAGTCTGAGAAAAATTTTGTCAGAGGCCACTGCAAAATGAACATCTTACCCTTATTATAGAACTTGCCATGAAATAGTTTACTCTGGAAAGCATTTCCTATATATCAATATACGAAAGGAAATCTATTTTCCCAGGAAGGCATCAGAAATGGATCTAATCCTCATTTATTCACAGGATCCTAAGTCTTTAAGTACTTGAGAGAGTGAAAGGGAGTTTGGAGTCCTGAGAAGCGCTCACCTTGAGAGTCTTCTCCACTGCCTCACTCTTTGCCGGAGCAGTCGACTCCCTCACAGCGAGTCTCTCCTCACGTTTACCTGGTAGATAGAAGATTACATGCATGCAAGATTAAAAACTGTCTAAGCACACATACAATGCCTGGTCCAGGGTGATTTCTTCTCTCAAACTATTAGGACATTTTTTCAAATGTGAACATAAAGAACAGGAAAGTCCTACCGTTTTGCCAGGGCTATCGGTGGGAGAAAGCACAGAAATGACTCAGAACTGGTCACTTGCACCAAACACAAAGCCATTGTAATCTTCAGCTTCTGACTCTGTTACCTGGAATTAAATCGCCGTCTTGGGTCTATGCGTCTCTCACCACATGGTGTTTGAGGACAATTTAGGGACATTCTTAACTTTAGAGACTCTCTCTGGGGACAGGCAGGGAGATGATCTCCAAAGCACGTGAGTGTGTGATCAGATGCCTGAGGTGCCACTAATTGCCAAAGACACTTTGGAATCAACTCTGATTTTATTTATTTATTTGTTTATTTATTATTTATAAACCTCATCTGATTTTAGCTAAAAGTATTGGTATTTGAGTAATTTCAAAGAAGTCTCATTATTTTCATGTTCACTGTGCAATAAATTGAAATATCCAAGATATAGAAATTACCAAAACATACATTATTTATGAATGAATAAATAAAATGTAACTTACACTAACAGTGGAATGTTAGCCTTAAAATAATACCCCACAGTGTGCAATGACACTGATAAACCGGAGTAAGATGAACTATAATAATCAAAGGGTAAATAATGCAGCGATCCTACACATGGGATACTTACTACGCTCAGTCAGAAAGCAAGAAGGGGCTGGGAAGCCGAAGTGTCTCAGAAATGAGCTGCTAAGCCAGGAGCTCTGACCCAGCTCTGCACCCCGCAGCTCTGGAAAGCTGAGGCAGGAGAATCGCGAGTGTGATTCTCAATCAGGAGGCGGTCAGTGCTGGGGATGTGACTCAGAGCTCAGGACTTCGATAGAGACACACACACACACACACACACAGCAAAACAAAGAAAAAAACGCTAAAAATGATGATTAGTCTTGCAATGTAAAATAGTTCCAGAAATGAGCTGTAAACATTGTGTTTATAGTTAACTGTACTGTATTGCACATTTTAAGTGTGAAGAATGTAGGATTTCTATTAAGCATAATGAATAATTTTTTAAAAAATGAAATCGCAATGAGTCCTTCAATCAATAATAATCTCAAAAACATTGTAATTATTCAAAGGATCGAGGCAAAAGTGACCGTTTTTCCTGTGGCTTCTTTACAGAAACCTTCTGGAAGGGACAGGGAGGGTGGAGCACACGGCCCCAGCATGGCGGGCACGTGCGGGAGGGGAGGGGTTACTTCACGTGGCACTAGAGGCCATGGAAGCATCCTGAAGAACATTTCTTTATTTAACATTAAATATTAAATTTTTGAGCAATTTTCAAGAAAACCTCCCACAGCCTGTGATACCTGAAGATCTGGGAAGACTTGGAAATACAAACAGAACCTGCTGTTTTCTGATACAACTTGTTGGATATGGTGGTTACTCAGCAATATGAATCTAATAATTGCCATTAAATCCTTGCTTTATATATACTTTTATATATGTCCTTGTTTATGTGGTATATATTTCCTGAGAGAGGGTTTTAGCTATGTATTCCAGGCTGACTGCAGGCTGTCCTCAAACTTGTGTGACCCTCCTGACTCAGCCTCCCAAGTGCTGTTTTTGAGGTATGTGCCACCATGCCTGAGTTTAAATCACTGCTTGGAAAACAGATGCTGTAGTGTATAGGACATGAATTTTTCAGGAATAAATTAATTTATTTAAATATGGTTAGGTACAATTGTACATATTTGTTTTGTGTGACATTTTAATTGATATATATTTTTCTGATGTCCATGTCCATTCTTGATAATTCATTGTGTCTGTTGCACACAATATAGAAACTTTTTCTCTTTTGGAACCAGGGATTGAACTGGGGCCCTTGTACTTCCAAGGTGCGCTTGGTACCACTTACGCTAAACCCCTAGCCTAGAAACAATCTTTTCAAATTAGCTTTTAATAGTTTTTATTTTCTATGGTGTACTTGAAATATTTTCTATTTGAAAATTAACCAATTTAACAAATATATCACTAACTGAGGTGATTCGACTAATTATAATAATTCTAGTAAGTACTGACACTGTTACTTTGCAGTTTTCAGGTTGAAAACATGCTTGTTGTTAATAAACCATATTAAACAAGCTCTCCACTAACTTTGTATATATTTGCATGTTATTTTTACTTCAAAAGCGTGATTTTTAAAAAAGAATTGCAGTTCTATGCACTGCTCCTCTCTGAAGAATGTGGATGCTGATCTGAGTGCAGCTCCTCCTTCTCCTGAGAGCAGAGACGGCAACGCGTTCTCCACACACATTCTGAAAGCTCACGTGTCCACCGAAGGCTTCCGTAGAAACCCACCACACACACACATTATAACCTCTCACAGGACGCTACCAAATCCCTTGTGATGGAAATTCCTATTGTCTGTTCTCCAGGTTTGTCCAAGCCATGTTTGTTCTTTTGGTTGGAGATTATCCTTTGATACAAAAGTTTTAAATATTTGCAAATGCACAAATGTTGTGGAAGTACTTTTATTTTTTTCTCCTTGCTATCAATTTGAAGTTACTAATTTTTTCATTTTTTGTGAGTTTTATGAATACAGGAACGTGATATTATTTTGCATTGATAAATTCATAAGAGCATTCTATCTTTATGAATTTGTATATATACTCTCCACTGTTTCATGTGGATGACGAGTTTCTATCAGTTCTTCAGATGTATCGTTATATGATTTTCTCCAGTTAGTTGCTGATTCTATTAGTAGTTAAGATTGATAAGCAGATTTAGAAACATGTAGAACACAACATTCATTATCCTTTGTAATCTGAGTGTATGTAAGGTACATACTCATGCTGATAATGTAGACACTCACAGGCATAAACAGACACACGCATAACAAGATAAGTTCTGATGCTATTTCAGGACTCATGTCCAGTGTCAACAGTCAAGATTTAGTTAGTCATTTGATTGAAGGACATATGTGATATTACATAGCAGACACCCTCAAAAAGAAGGTGTAACATACTACTGCCATGGAAGATGTTCTACATCTATACCATTGAGATGTTATTCAAATTATATCACCATATTTGAGAGAAATATCCTTCAGTAGTACTTTGTGTTAAAGACTACATTTATACTATAGTTGCCTTATCAAGGAAATTTTGTTGGAAGAAATGAGCTCACAAAATAAAAGTTAAAACAAATTTTAAAATGGAGGAAAATCAGAAAACTAAACCCTATTTGAGAGCCATGTGTTTGGAACGAGGATGCAGCGGGCAGATGGCCGGGATAAGTGAGACCCAGAGGCGGCTGTTTGGGTTTCTGCCCTCCCAGAGGTGGTAAGTGGAGATCAAAAGAAAACACCAAAACCGGAGCAGGGGCAGGGCTGCAAAGAGTCCACGAGGACCGGGAGAGCTCTGCACTGGGTGGAGCCAGTTCTCTCTGTCAGATCCATTCTATTTATGAAATGTGCTTTGGAGGAAATTATTTTTCATTTAAGTAAAATCTTGAAAAGTTCTGAGATAAAATCTTGACAGTCGATGACAAATGAGGGACCGTGATTGACACCTGTGCTTTAGACAACACAATACAGTGAAGAGATTACCCGAGATCACCCCAGCCACGCACCAGGAATAGGAGCTCAGCACCCGCAATGTCCAAACTGCGGGCCGTGATCTGCTGGTCACGCAGATCTCAGAATGGGTGAGATCGCTTTGTACTAGAACCAGGTACAGTGAGTCCGTGGAAATGAGCTGAGTTGGCCAGAGTACTGGTTTTCTTTTGGTTTAGGTGATGTCTGGCCACATCAGTTGGATATAAGTGGCATTATTAGGATGATGGGAGTACTATGGTATGGAGCCAAAATGTCCCCCAAAACTAAAGGTTAATTGGGGGCTGATGGGCTTTCTGGAGAATGATCAGATTGTGAAGCTACAACACCTTTAAGTAGTGTCCCAGTCATCAGCATTCACATTAGTGACAGTTCGATGGTGGAGTACGTAGACGAAGTATGGCAGCGGGCGTCCCAGGAGGCAGCGGTCACCGCCGCCTGGAGGATTTGTCTGGCCCCGTCTCCTCTCTGGCTCCCGGTTCTCCCTGGTTCCTGCTGCTGTGCTGAGCAGCTTTCCTCTCACCCACTTTTCCTCTGCTTCTGACTTGCTGGGAGACATCAGCAAGAGAATCAGCTGACTGTAGACTGAAACCTCCACATCACGAACTGAACTAAGCCTTTAGTTTTTCAGATTGCTTATGTCAGGTGCTTATTTGGTTTGTGGAAGTTTGAAAACTGAAGGGATTTTACTCAACTTCATATTTTTGGTAAATAAGAACATATTTACTGTATATTCACTTAATTTAAAAACGTGGTTATTCTGAATATTATATTGGAGTACCACTGACTTTATATACTCATGTTTATATCAATGTATACTTTCCATTTTACCACAGAATTGTACTTGTAACATGGAGTGTTTGTATGCACCTTTCTCTTTCAGTGGATCCCAGTCCTATCCAGTTAAATCAATTTCTTGATAGGAGAAATATTGACAATGTACAGTTGTTTGTTAATTTGTGTATTCATCAGCAAAATATTCTACAAGTTTGTGAAAATTTATGCCCATTTTAATGTACTACTTGATGACTTAACTTTTCACTTGGTTTTCGTGTTGATCTCTGTATTAATTCTTTTAGCTATGGTCATTGTCTCCTTGGGCTGAATGCCTAAACTTAGTATAATTCAGTGAAGCTCCCTTGGATGAAGGCTTGGCCGTGGCATGAAGAGAGACACGTCAGGACGGGGCTCAGCACCAGCAGGGCGGCGCAGCACACTCTCCCTCAGTTCCTCCCTACCTCGCAGTGAGGAAGGGCTGAATCTCCACAGGCTTCAGAGCTTGGCAGCGTGGAAAGAAAAGAAGGACAAAAGCTAAGTGGGGGCAGGCCTGTGGGAAAGATCCTAATGGGAGGTGTGGACTCCAGTAACATAAGACCCAAATCTGCTGAGAATTTCTATTTAATTAAATGAACTGTGGCGACAATGTTGTTGCTGTTGTCGTCACTCTCAAGTTTAAGTACACTGCTGATAAATGCCAAAGCTTTGTGCTATCAAACAAGAGTGGGTTTTATGCCCATTCTATGGATTCTACATAATTAAAGCAGAATAACCTCACCCTTATCATTCAGCCCACTGACAACCCCCAGAAATCTGCAGATAAACAATCATGCAATTGCTGTATAACACAAAGAAGGAAGGAAATTGTTTCAAATTGGAATTAGCATCCACATCTCTAGAACAAATGTTTGGTGAGCAACACGAACTTCCAGTGGATAAAATGATGCTGAATGAAGAATCAGTGAAAACTATAAACTCATTTTTAATCATAATTTCAGGAAACTACAAGACAGAATGAAAAAAAGGCTAAGGGGATCTAACACCTAGCACACTGAAGGCTACGTGGATACTGGCCAGTGTGCACAGTGTTCGTGCCAGTGATAGTAGTATGTATGTGTGGAAAATACATATATTTTTGCAAACACTGTAAAAGTATAGAGATGGTAGTTTATTTCTGCTTCAATACAACGTGGAAAGGATTGTTCACATCTGTTATCATAAATTTTCATAGAGACTCATATTAAAAAGTTAAATGTTTTCATCAAACACTTGATACTGACCTACAGAACGTCAATTTTAATTTTTAGTAAATGTTAGGGTGAAAATAGACTTTATTCATAAACTGGCTTTTCTCCACACTTTTCGCATTGCTTTCTTGACGTCTTTGTTCCTCAGACTGTAGATGACGGGGTTCAGCATGGGGATGACTATAGCATAACATACGGACACGGCCATGTCGTGCTCCAAGGCGTAGCTGGAACTCGGCCGCACGTACATGAAGAGGACAGTTCCGTGGAAGATGGAGACTGCGGTGAGGTGAGAGCCGCATGTGGAAAAGACCTTTCGTTTCCCTTCTGCCGAGCGGGTCCTGAGGATAGCGGACAGGATGAAGGCGTAGGAGATCAGGACGATTAGGACAGTAAATATCTCGATAGAGCCAGCAAAGTAAAAGAGAAGAAGCTGGTTTGTGCGCGTGTCGGAGCAAGAAATCGCGAGCAGAGCTGGGATGTCACAGAAGACGTGCTGGATGACGTGAGGTCCACAGAAGGACAGGCTGAAAGTGGCCACCGTGTGCGCAGTGGCATGCAAAACCCCCCCGAGGTAGGAAGCGGCGATGAGGGGCACGTAGACCCTGGGTGCCATGTGCGCGGAGTACAGGAGCGGGTTGTAGATGGCCACGTAGCGGTCGTAAGCCATTGCTGCCAAGAGAAAGCATTCCGTGGTTCCGAACAGCACAGCAAGAAACATCTGAGCCTCACACCCGAGCAGTGAAATGACTTTCTTCTTCGACATGAAGTCGACCAGCATATTTGGGGTAATAACCGAGGAGTAGCAGGCATCCACAGAAGACAAAACACTCAGGAAATAGTACATCGGGGTGTGCAGCCGGGAGTCCCCAATGACCAGCATGATCAGTCCCAAATTTCCCAGGAGAGTAAAAAGATAAATTGCTAGAAACAGGAAGAAGAGGATGGTCTGTTGTTCAGGATTTTCCGTGAATCCCTTCAGCACAAATAGGGTGACTTGAGTGAAATTCTTCATGCTGACATGTCCCACTCTGAAGACACTCAGAGAGAGCACTGATGTCACAAGGAGAGAAGGAACCTCACCAAAGCCATAGACAACAGAAATCGTGCCTACGTCGGTATTCACACACACACACACACACACACACACACACACACACACACACACACACACACACGAGACTGAGTGCATGGATAGCTGTGACTCCCCAGTAGATCTGAGGAGAATGCTCGTACCGCTTTCTGCACTGTCAAGCGCAAATGTTCGTGTGTACACATGTGATACAGAAGCGCCTGTGTCTTAAATCAGGTGGACGGCTCCAGGCTCCCCTGGCCTATATTATCTCCTTTCATATTAAATCACACTAGAAACAGAAAGCAGTTATCTAAAAAAAACTCCTTATTTCATAATATGTGGGCCATAGTATATGAATGATGTCACACTGAAACAGAATAACAACCTCATGTCACCAGTTGTGTGACATAGTTTAACTTATCAACTGTAGCCCATGAACATTAATATTTACTTTATACGACTGCACTTAATATTTGATGGAAAGTCTTGCTAAAATTGAATACTTCAAAACTATAATTATAAAATAAACTAGATTGTTTTGGCTCTAATGGTATCCTAAGAGATTGCAATGGAGGGCCGGGGAGTTAGCTCAGTGGTTCCGGCGCCTGTCTTGCAAGCGCAAGGACCTGGGTTTGATCCCCGGTAACCACATACAGTACTGGGCATGGAGACTCACACCCAGCAGCAATCAGTACCACATACCACAGTGCCGGGCATGGTGGCTCACGCCTGTAATCCCAGCACTCGGGAGGCAGAAGCAGGAGAATTGCTGTGATGTGAGTTTGAGGCTGAGCTCAGGGCCAGCCTGAACCACAAAGCGAGACCCTGTCTCAAAAAAAAAAAAAAAAAAAAAAAAAAAAAAAAAAAAAAAAAAAAAAAAAAAAAAAAAAAAAAAAAAAAAAAGATTGCAATGGACCGAAAGACATTTTAAATTATGATCTTTTTCTTCCACCAACAGCTTCCATATCTGAATTATTCTTTAGATGATAAACCATTCTGTGAAATGTGTGATTTGTAAAAAATATATGGAGACAGTTAACTGCACTTCTTTTTAATCTCTGCTTGCTCTGAGTAAATAAAATGTCTTAGGTAAACTATCTGATCACGTTACTGCTACCAGCTGCCAAAAAGAAAAGTAACAGTGAGATATAAAAGCTAACTTGAGCACATATTCGAGAAACTGAGACTTTTAAACAGGTACAACTAGGATTCCTAAC
>PVIR01018033.1:0-33980 GCA_004026965.1 Petromus typicus
TTTTATATTTTCTCCACCACAATGCTAGCTTTATAAATCTTGCCTGTGTTTTTACTGGCACCCCTGTGATCTTCCTGTGTGCACAAACTATTGCTCTTGCCCAGCTTTGGCAGTGGTTTGGAAGACTGGAGAAATGTGTCTTGTTTTCCCTTGTAAAGCTCGGGTGGTTTTTTAAAGTGCCACTTACTAGAGGCCTGTGTAGGGTACATACATCTCTCATGTTTGTTTTGAGCATGTCAATAGTATTTCCCTCGGGGGAAATACAGTTGCATACACTCAGGCTTAATGTAAATATGTTAAATATCTGGTTACATTGCTGACTAGTTACTGAATAGTGAATAGGAAATGAAATAAGACTTTCGTGACTGTGCTGCTGGTCTTAGCATTTATTAAGAGAAAGATAACCTTGTACTGAAGACTCCTTTTGCCTGCAGAAAAGTAAGGACTTCCAAGACACACTGTATCACTTTATCTCACTTTTCTTACCTAATTTGATGATGATGTGGAAGCCTTTCTTAGACCTGGCATGTACATATATGACACTCAAATGACATTCAGTTTCTGCTTTTAGTGAAAGCAACTGGTCATGTACTCGGCTCCATATTAAGCACTAAATTGGACATATAGATCAATAGACAGAAAGATAGATACGTGACAGATTTCCAAGAAAGGAGTCCACTGTGGGTGGAGCCACTCAGAGCAGAGCAGACTCGCACTGGTCTTAGGCTGTGGCCTGGGAGTGAATTGTCACAGGATGGCGCAGTGGGTGGAGCTTCCAGAGGGGCAAAGGTGGGAATGACGCTCTAGGGTGACGCCAAGTAGAGAGGACCGAGGCGGAGGCAGGCTGCAGAGCTTCTGTTTCATCCTACAGCTCGTGCAAAGCCTTTTTTAAAAAAAAATTATTTTATTTTTTTATTTTTTTTAAGGTTTTTTGAGACAGGGTCTTGCTTTGTGGTTCAGGCTGGCCCTGAGCTCAGCCTCCAACTCACGTCACAGCAATCCTCCTGCCCCTGCCTCCCGAGTGCTGGGATTACAGGCGTGAGCCACCACGCCCGGCACTGTGGTATGTGGTACTAGTTGCTGCTGGGCGTGAGTCTCCACATCCAGTATTGTTATGTGGTTACCGGGGAATCGAACCCGGGCCCTTGCGCTTGCAAGACAGGCGCCGGAACCACTGAGCTAACTCCCCGGCCCGCAAAGCCATTTTTATGCAAGGGGGTATCATGAAAGCAATGCCAAGACAATCTAGAAGAGTAAACTAAGTAGAGCAATTGAAGATGCAAGAGGTTGGACATCCAGTTAGGAGGCTCCTGAATAGTTAAGGCATAAAGTAAATGGGGCCTAAGATGGTAGAGAAAGGAGAAGCAGAGAAGGGAGGATTTGGAAGAATCATTTTTTGAAAAGCTAACAGAACAAAGGCAGATGAAATGAAATCTGCAGAAAATGCATGAAGGTTTCTAATCTGGAGTAGATTACGCACTAGGAGATGCGTCCCGCCCGTCATCCCGCCTTCCTCACAGGTCTCTGCCAGCTCCTGAGCTAGGTTAGCACAGTTCCACCTCAGGATCGTCCCTGGCTCCTCTTCCTGGGCACTGTCCTCCAGATCTTTTTGTTTGAATCTCATCCGGGCCGTCTCTACTCATTTGTCACCTTTGCGAATACTGGCATTTTCAACCACGACACCCATAGTAAGACATTGCCCTCCCCCAAGTGCTTGCAGGTTCATGGAGGGGAGTTAAAGCTACTGGGCTTCCTAGGGTGTATCCGAACTGGAGGAGACTTTCTTAACCACCCCATCCTTTGTTTCTCCTTGCTTGATTTTCCTTCCTAAATTTAGGCACACCGTGTAGTTATTTGTTCGGTTATTTTCTACTGTTTCTTACCAGAATGTAGGGGACATACAGACAGGGACTTCATCTCACTTTTTTTCCATAGTTATATCTTCAGCAGCAAACATAGCACCCATAACATAATTAAAAAATATGTGTTAAATAAGCAAAACAGGAAAGATAAAGAAGATAATGATTTGGGCAGAGGAAGGAGACGAAAAGGGAGATAAATCAATTTTAATCCTGGGTCATCCTAGAAGAAGCCACTTTTATGTAGAGGCTGGCTAGAGCTCAAGGCTGGTGTGCCCCTCTGTGAAGGTCAGCATGTGTCTTGTTTGTAAACAGCAGGGTAGCCCTTTGTTGGATTGTCCCTCTGCCTAGATGGTGTCTCAGGCTTCTTCACCTTACTCCAGGAGGCCTTGCTTGCCCTGTGTGACTTTCTTTCTCTGGGATAATGGCCTTGAGACAAGGAGATGCAGGGAAAAGTTGTTGAATTTCAGACAGGGAAACCTAGAAATCACAGTTTCTTTCTTGAACTGTCAAACACATAACTTCAATCTTCTCTAGAAACCCCATGATTATTGGGATAATCTACTACAAACTTTTTGAAATATGCTCGACATAGCCTGTAATAATCCAAATGAGACCCAAAAGAAAATCAAACAAGGTACACCTGTAGCCCATTTGTTTTCACAGTTTCAATTGCGCTCATTTCTCCCCCTTTGCCAGGAGCATATTCGGATCACCTGCCAAACTGACTCGAGTTAATGGAGTAGCTCATGTACATTCATTTCATTTTCCTAAATAATCTCTTTAAGAAAACATACATCTCCTTTTCAAATGCAGCTCAGTCTTTTCTTGACATTAACACCTTCTAGCATCACCACTGACTGTACTGAAATGAATACATTATGAAGCACATCATCTTTATTGTGGCCTGAAGTGTTGAGAATATAATTGCCAGCTGTGTATCTTAAGCTCATAATTCCATTACTGCATTCTTATGCAGCTGCCAGTTCCGTGGATGGTCCTTTGCTTGAAAAACCAGCCATCAAATTCCAAACCTGTTAATGGCAGTGCTATCATGAGGACAGATCATTCCAGGAAAAATTCCACAAGTGTCACAGCAGCTGGCATGCCAGGAATGTTCTTTGAGCATGCTTAAAAATCTGTCATCCTCTATTAACCTGAGGTCATAGCTTCTGGTCAAAGGGTTTTTACTGGATAAAGTCGGCCCATATTTTCTTGGACTGTCCATAAACATTCTCAACAGATGCTCACCCTACTTTCAATTCTCTAGCCATACTTGAATGGGGGGGGGGTGTCCAGCCATCGTTCACAGGTGGGGGTGGGGAAGGAGTTTAATACTCTTCCGGCCTTTTTTGCAGTGGATGGTGGAGGGTGTGGGTCACTCAATTTCTCCAGACATCTTTGAATATCACATAGCTTATAAAAAAGAGATTAATTGGGGTGAGGCAAGGAGAAACTAGTTTTAAAAATATCTTCCTATGCCAGTGTGCAAATATACACTGGGTTCGTACTTTGCTATGAGTTTCTGTGGAATTTCTGGATCTTAGAGGTCATCCTATCCAACTCGCCTACTTACAGACAAGAAGGGAGATTTCACCTTCCTGAGGCTAAGAGCTCTGCATGCTCTGGAGTTTTTATTTACTCTCTCTTTTGGTGGATGAGGAAATTGGTGTGACGTTTGTCCTCACACAAGAAGACCCACAAACCTGAAGAAAAAGTATTGGATCACTTGAACAATTTGTTTAAATTTGATAACAGAGGGATGATGGGATGAGAAGTAACTGGGTCAGGGCAGAGGACAGTAAGCGTGGGTGGGTTTGCTGGAAGAAGGACTCTGGAGACAGCGAAGGAGGTAACAAAGAGAGAGGCTGCTCTGGGTACACTCACAGCCCTTGTGTCCCCCAGTGGAAGACGCTGGAAGCCACTTTCTTGGCTGCCTCTGCCAAGTGGCTGCCTCTAGGCCACTGGTGTCTCCTTCCAAAGTTAAGTTGTCTGGCTGGAATCTAGAAAAGTGTATTTGTCGAGACGTAAGGGAGGAAGAGGCTGTTGTTACTGTTTTCATGGTAGGCATGGTTCCCACTAGCTGAAAACTCTGCATGAGGCGCACACTGGTGGGGATGTGATTTATCTTATATAAATTGATTAAGAAAACTTTGGAGCTTGGCATTCTTTTCATTTAGAGAAAGATGCAGTTCCTACCGACAAATGGCAGATTTGGGATTTGGACCTGGCCTTAGCTACATTCAAAACTTGTGTGACAGAGTACTAGGCCAGTAATTTAATCTTTAGCCATTAACCATGGACTCTATGTCCTTTTATGACTCCAGGCAGCCGAGGATAGAGCAGTTTTAGAGACAGCAGCCAAACGATCCACTGCCCCTCTGCTGTTGTTAATTCATGTCTCAGTGAAGCCTTCTTCATGTGTACCAGCCTTTCTAACTCCTGGGGCACTTATCTGATAAAGTGTTGTAAGCAACACTCTATGTCCTGTACTTAAATGAGTACCTTCCCCTTATTATGCCATTTAGATATAGCCCCACGACATAAAACCAAGGAAAGTAAAACACCTTTCCTCAGCTTAATGTTGACAATCATTCTTCTTATTAATAACTAACAATAGGCTGGGGATTTAGCTCAGTGGTTACAGCATCTGCCTAGCAATTGCAAGTTCTCAAGTTCGATCCCTAGTAACCACATACCCCATTGCCAGTCGTGGTGACTCATACCTATAATCCCAGCACTCAGAAGGCAGAGGCAGGAGGATTGCTGAGTTCGAGGCTGAGTTCAGGACTAGCCTGAACTACAAAGTGAGACCCTGTCTCAAAAGGCAAACAAACATACAAACCCCCCAAAACTAATGATATTAAAATATGGTACTAAAGCTCTTTAAAAGAGCCCCTCCACAAAAAGGCCAACAACAATGTATATGTAGACAATAACGCAGGAGAAGAAGTAAATCCTGAAAAGGAATGGTAAGGGGAGAAGAGAGATCAAAATCAAGCAAATACAATAAAGAGATGATATAGAGTTTACCTGCACCAAACCAGGGTTTGTTCAAAACCCCCCTACTCTGTGGAAACCTCTAAATTCTTTCCTGGCAGCCACTGACAATGAGCATCCTGATATAGTGAAGAAGCCTTGGTACTTGGTGAGGGTTCCTGGCTAAAAGGGGTCCATACTGGTGGAGGTGTCAGAGCACAGGAGGGCTGTGTGGGCAGAGGGAAGAAAAGGCGAAGAGGAAATACTTAAGGCTTTGTTTCCTTGGGCTTCCTTTGAGGACAGCTGGCTGTGGAGCCAGGTTGGACAGAGTCCCAGAAGCGACAACTCACCCTTGCTTCCCTTCAATTCAGAATGCTAAGAAAATGCAAGTCACCACGGAGGCTTATGGGAATTACTCAGTTGTCTCATGAAGTCTGCTCAAGCGGATAGACACTGCACTGTTGAAGGAACAGGTTTTTTGTGCATATAGAAGTGCATATTTTCCTTATCTCTCATTTGCTGGAGGAAACTCAGCTTTCTTGGTGCATACTTGGAAAGTGTGCACTGGGGATAAACGAGTTTGTTTATAGACCTCTGACCTTGAACGTGCTACTAAAGCAATTTGGGTTACAGCTGTTTCCTTTATGAAGTGGATTTCATAGGTAAATGTGGACATTACATTCTTCTTTGAGAAATATCACCATCTTTTACACGACTCCTTCCCTCATTATGAAACATACTTCCTATCGGGAAGGAGATTACACATGAACTTTGGCCTGTATAAAGATCTATTAAAATACAAAAGTCTTCATTAATACTTGTGTTACAAAAGCACACATCCAAATCTCCATGCTGCACTTGGCATCTGTTTTCTGTGCTCTGTAAGAGAACAGCTCATTACTGTCCTGGAGCTTTTTATATACTTGACAACCATTGCTAGGTAACCCTGTAACCTTCTCTCCTCCAAATGGAATTGCTTAGGTTCCTTTAGCCTCTGCTGATCTCTGCTGTTTTAGACGTCAAGTCACTTCTGTGGCTGCTCAGCTGACTCTGGTTTCTCCCTCCCCAGTGAGTGCACACGCGGGGGGAATCTGCCTGGGCTACGGGGCGGGGAAGGGGAGATAGGATGGGGCGGTGAACACCGACAGCTGTAATTTGTTCCAACATGAAGGAGAGGGGGAAATGGGAGGAGTCGGTAGACTTTGTGTAACAAACCTCAAAATCCTTTTCCATCTCATCATTTTTCTGTCAGTTTCTTAAACAATAGTGCCCACATCGGAGGTGAGCCATTTCCATGCAAAGCATGTACAAGGCTTTGTCAGGAGCCCAGGGTATTTACTGGAATTCAGAACTGTTAACTGTTGTTTGCCAGACAGAGTTCTGCTGGTGGACAGGGAGTGCTCTGTTCACACACTTAAAAGAATGTTTTAAAATTAGAGATTGACCCTGAGAATCATGCAGAGGTCCGGCTTCTTTCCCATCCTGAAGGTCTGGTCATACCTGCAGGCCTGCAACCCTGGTGGGAGCTGAGGAGTCCCTTACCTTGCTGGACAGGGAGCTGTGCACTGCTAAGGACCGATGCGAGTGTATGTGCATAACCAGCCATGTGTTTGAAGATAAGGCCACTAAGGAAGTAATTATGGTTAGGTGATCTCTTAAGGGTGGGGCCATAATTGACAGAATGGAAGAAGCACCGGACTGTCTCACTCTCTGTTTCCCACACAGAGAGCGAGGCTTGTGAGGGTGCGCTGAGAAGGCAGCCGTGTCCAATCACGAAAGGAGACTTTACCAGAAACCAACTCTGATGACACCTTGAACTTGCACCTTAGCCTCTGGAATTGTGAGAAAATACATTTTTGCTATCTGTGCCATCTTGTCACTTCAGCTCAAACATATTAAGATACTCATTGTATCAATCAGTGGTTACTAGAGAAATGGATTTAATGTAAGATGTACAAATATATGGGAATTTCTCAATGTGGCGTACAGGAGTTGCTCACAGAGTAGGATGTGGAGCAGAGGGTCTGTCTGCTCACTGGAGACAGTGAGGACCCAGCCTGCAGCTCACTGAGTGTCCAGTGAAAGCCCCTGTGAGGAAGCCAAAGGGTCTGCAGCAGATGGCTGAAGGTCTGTGCTGGAGGCCTGGAGATGAAGTCCAAGGGGAAGGTGAAGACTAGAGCTGCTCAGAAAGAATGGAAATGATTCACCCTCCATTTCTTCTTTACATGGTCTGATGACCAGTCGCCCCAGGGTGGGTCTTCTGTTCTCAGTAAATCTCAGCCACACTTAGAACTATACAGATCCAATTTAGCTGGGTGTTTCTTCCTCAGATCCATTACTATCATGCCCATGTACTCACTTACTTGATGTATAGCTTCTGCAGACATTTGGGTTTGAGACCCCGGCAGCCTGGGCTGCAGGAGTAATGCTTGGTCCCTGGGCTCTGTCCATCACTTGGTAACAGGGCACCGCATCAGAGAAGTGGGAGTAGATAGCACGGGAAGAAGGACGTTGATGCTGGGAAGGGAAGGGGAGCGCTGAGGACTCACTGAGGAAGAGTGGTGGGGCTTAGGGAGTGAGCGGATTTCAGCAAAGAGATGTGGGTGGGGGGCAGAGCCAAGGCACGCAGGCAGGGTGTGTTGATGTGTGTGTGCACATGTGTGCACGTGTGTGTGTGTGTGTGTGTGTGTGTGTGTGTGTGTGTGTGAGATAGGAGACAAAGCCATAAGGAGGAGGAGGATCACATCCCGCCCTGAATGTTCCGACAAGGATCTGGTTTCATTCTGGAGAGAATGAGGAATGCCCGAAGGGGCTGGGAGAGGAAACCTAGACCCTGAAAGGTGCGTGCTAGTTCATTATTTAAATAAATGTTGACTGAGAACGTTCTGCAGCCTGGCGATAAAGATAATGGCTGTGGACTAGAAAGAAGTTAAGTCTGGTCTTGTGGAGCTGACAGAAGTAGTGGAGCATATGTATGGATGACCCAACTCAAAATCAGGAAGGCCATGAAGAGAAACAAAGCAGGTTAATAAAGGGCGGAGAGCAAGAGGGCAAGAGCCGGTGTGGATGTCAGGGCCAAGCGTGTCTCCGAGCCGAGAGTGTGTCATGTCAGAGTGCCCCAGAACACAGTTCAGCCCGCGGGAGCAGCAAGGCCGGAGCTCTCCCCGGGAGGTCAGTCTGGCTGGGGTGAGCGGCAGGAGGTCTCGGGGGAAGGGAGAGGCCAATGTTTTCAGCAGGGCACCCAGTGTGGTGCCTGAAAGCATCCAGCAGCAGGACTGGAGTGGTGAGACTGTTGTTCCTGAGTTTCGAGACCCCCAAAGACCACGAAGGAGCCGAGTCCGATGTAAAACACATACGGGTCTTTATGACAAGCCTGAGCAGGGACCCTCAGTTGTCATCAATGCAGTGGATCAGAATTGAGAGCGCCGAATTCTCAGTCGGCAGGTTTTTTTAAAATTGAGGTTACAGTAAGGTTTGGGGAGTTTCAACTCAACGCTTACACGACTGGTTGACATCAGGTAAGCATTCAGTGTTTAAACCTGATTGGCTGGACCCATCAGGTCAAACCATGAACGGTTGTTTAAACTATCATAAAGGAATCTGGACCTTGTACTTAGTGGTTGGCTGTTGCTAGGGGGAATATTGCTAATTCTCCTCAAGGGTGGGTGGTCAAGATAACTGAGCTCATGACCTGGTCATGTGGCCCCTCCTGGATCCCGTGACCCTGAGCTCATGGCCCGGTCACCTTATTTTAAGATGAGCCTATTTTAAAAAGAAAATGGAGTTACTTAGGTCTCTCAGAGACCAGTAGGCACCGTGAAGATCCGAGACAGAGCAGGAGAAATGCGACTGAAACTGGAGAGTCCAACACAGAGCAGAGGGTGCGTTTTGGACCAGTACACAAGCGGCTTCGAGGAAGGATGAGATGGGACGTCCCCCAGGCTCTGGATTCCCGAGTGCAGTGGCCATTCTCGAGGAGTGTGAGAACCACGGAAGGGAGAAGGCGCAGAGAGGTTCATCCGCTTTTCCAGCTCACAAGCCCAGACAGTCCCCCTCCGGCTTCGGGGAGAACTCGGGTGCTCTTTATCTGACGAATTCAACACCATCCCTTAATGGCACACGTCCCTGCCCACTGTCCCCATGGCCTCCCGGCCCTATAGTGAATCGCTTCATTCCCTGAGTGGAGACACAGCCTGGAAACTCACTGCGGGGTAGTGGTGGTTACTGCGGGCCAGAACGTGGGTGGAGGTGGTGGAGTTTTTCCTCAGCATTGTCTTCTTAAAGCTTGAGTGAGCAGAGGTAAGCTGTCCTAGCACCATGAAAGCCCTTCCGCAGCGTGTGTCAGTCAGGCAGCACGGCCATTGCCTTTGGCACCCTTCTCTAATTTTTCCTCTTGGTGTTTTTCCTCTTCCTTGTTGCTTGGCTGGGGCGGTTATGAGCTCCTTAGGAAAGAATGCTGTGCTTTCTCTGCAGGCCTTGCAGAGGGGCAAACATTCCAAAAAAATTTTCCTGTGTAAATAGCTTTGGTGAGAACGCCCTCTGTTGGCCACCGGGTCTGTCTCACTTGCCATTTTCTGTAGGGGCTGTAGGTTCAGGCTTAATCATTTTAATTTTAGTAAGTGGACAAAGAAAAAAACGGCAATAACCCCACCCCCCCAAGTATCATTGAGGATATATCGATGTCTTCCAAGTTTCTGGGACCTTCTGCTACAATTTTAATCTTACTTGACAGTAGTTTCTGAATCTTCAGGCCCAGTCTTTGAGGTTTACACTTGGCCTTTTACTAATCCAGAAAAAAAGGTAAAACCGACAACCTCCACGGTGGAAGGGGGTAGTTACCGTTCATCTGTCCACGCTTCTGTCTCTATTTCTGTGATATTTATTAAGTGTCTACACAGTTTGCTGAGTGTTTGAGGGTCTGGTGCTCTTCAGGATCCTAATCAATAAGTCCTTGCTTTTGCGGAGGTTGGACTATGGGGGGAAAGACGGGCTCGTACACAGGAAGATGTACCAGGTGACTGATTACTGAGATGAGACTAAACGGAACAGTCCTGGGGCTGTGAAGGAATCTTGGGTTACTCAAGACCAAAGATGAAGAGAAACGCTTCCATCACTCCTCCTGATGCTCACACCTGCTCTGATGGCCCACGACTGCACGAGGAGCAGAGGGAATGTGTAATACATTTCCCCTACTAATCCCATGGAGTGATTTTGCATCTTAAGGGGCTAGGAAAATATGTTTCTCCTAATTTTTCCTTTATGTTAAGGAAAAGAAAAAACTATTTTATGATTTGAATACTTTGATTCCCTAAATGTTGGGAGCTTTAAATAATTAAAATACTTTTAATTTCAGGAGACTAATGTGTAATGGAGAAAGCTTGGCATGAGTTTTGTCAGAAATCCGAATTTCTCTAGCAACACTTTTCCTCCATAGGACGCTGTTGTATTTGAAGAGATATTCCTAAGGTCATTCTTCACAAGTGTGAGGCTGTCCCCCTTCCAAGCTCTGTGATATTTATCTTTCGCTCCAACCCTTGATCTTGTCATTCTGAATGTAACTCAGTGCCCCATAGACCTTTAGTTTTGTATTTATTTTAGTTTAGAAAATTTATTAATGCAATTTTCTGAATTTTTCATTCTGCTTTGGATCTTTTCCATAAGAAAAAACCTTTACTCAAAATTGGGAGAAAGAAAAAAAGCAAAAGGTAACTTGGCTGTGCTGACAAAGGAACCTTCCTACATTGTTGGTGGGAATGTAATAAACTAGTTCAACAATTATGGAAATCAACATGGAGATTTCTCAAAGAACTAAAATTAGAAATTCCATATAGTCCAGAGATTTCCCCTTGTAGGTATCCTCTCCAAGGAGCTTAACACATAATTTCATAGTGATACATACATATACAGATTTGTTGTAGCACAATTCATAATAGCTAAAGCATAGAGGCAGCCTGTGTACCACCAGCAGACAGTTGGATAAAGAAAATGTATCAAATTGCAATACTATTTGGCTATAAAGAATAACAAACCTGAGACATTTGTGGGAAAATAGATACACCCGAAAAATATAATATTGAATGAAATAAATCAGATACACAAAGTAAAATACCATATGGCATCTGTCATCTGAGTAAGGCAAAGAATAAGAGAAAAATAAAGGTATGATAGAACAAGACAAAGGGATTGCTCTCTTACAGATGGGAAGGAGTCCAGGGGATCACAGGAAGGGGTGAGGAAGGGTGGGTGGGGAAATGGGTAGTGTGAAGTTATTTTCTGTACATGAACCTGGTATAGTGACACCTGAAGGAACATGGACATTATATGCCTTAACCATGAACTAATCTTAGCAACATCAGCAAGACTGATGAGGGGGAAAGAGTAACTTGAGGAGGAAAGGGGGAGGGAAAGGAATTAAAAAGGAAACAAACTGTATTATGCACGTGTACCAACTCCCCAAGAGGATTGTAAACTGCATGTACTGCCAACATGTACTAATAAAATAAAGTAAAATAAAATTGAGAGAAAGAAATGAGCGGCAGGAGGGAAACGGGCAGAGCATTGCTGAGCTACACTGGTCCCTTTGTGTCCATCTTGTGGCTATAAATGCAGATGAACATGCTAGTGCCACCCTGGTGGGTACTAATCACTGGACATAAATGGTATTGTATACTATTTTACTTATTTACATTTAAAAATTTTTCATTGCGTAGGATTATATTATTATCTGTATAAATTTAATTATCTTTTTCATTTTTTACAGCACTGGTTTTAACAGTCCACAGTGCACAAAGAAAAGTCTTCTATCTTTTCAAAGGCAATTCAGTATAATCTTTCTGTCTTATGATAACAATATCTAAGTGTTCAGGTATGGTTTGCCTTACTTCTGTTGTTCATGCTGCACCTCATCCAAAAATGCAAGAATTCCTAAGAGGATCAGGGAGAAATATCAGCAAGCTCCAAAACACCAGCTCAGGCCTTGGTGTCAGGGGCCTTGGAGGCTCAGGGTTGCTTTGAACCTATTGCGCCCTGAGCCATTACTGGTGACTGACTTAGACAGTGGCACAAGGGCTGGGCACCTGCGCAGGTGGTGAGCAACTGAGCCCTTTCACTGCATTTCTGGTTTTTGGTAGGACTGGAGTTGCTGAATCAAGGATACATGTTAAACACAATACTGAGGATTTAGCCCAGTGGCCCTGCGCCTGGCTTGCAAACACATGATGCTGAGTTTGCTTCCAGATACTGCAAAAAACAAACAAAACCAACACAGTTCTTAAAGGAAAGTAGGATAGAGGGAGTCACAGTGAAGTTCTGTCAGCTCTTTCATTCCTGGACTATCTGCACTAAAGTAAGCTATGTATATGCTCTGGGCCTCAGTTTCCCTTTGTTTACAGTGATGAGGAATGTGTGTCTGGGAGGTGCATAAGCAGGAAGAGGGCAGGGCTGGGAATCCTCATCTTGGTTTCAACACCAGCGGCTCAGTTTTAGTTGTTGTATGTATTTGACTTCATTATAAGATCTTGTTTGAAGAGTGGGTTGCCCAGTAGCAAAATGAAACACAACTGGGGGACCTTTGGCAAATCATTAGACTAGGTGATTTCCAAGTTTCCAGCAGCTGCAGAACTCTAAGCTAGAGTGGTTGTAAATGCTGCTTTCTTGTCGGGGTTCTTGGCAGCTTCCTCTTTTTGCAGTCATTTTATGACGTGGGCCACAGCGTCTGATGTGGCCCAGGTCAGCGCTGACAGCTCAGGCACCAGCCGGCCCAAAGGCTGTCACACCGAGAGGCAGCCTGGAAGCAGCCATTGATCTCAGAATGAGGTCTTCCTGGAGCCACCCTGTCTCACGGGCTATTAGCGACCTGAGAGAACAACCCATTTCTTCTTTCTTTTCAAAAAAAAAAATTTTTTTTTTGTCTTCTATGACTTGCATGCAAAAGCTAGTGGAATCACTGTGTTTAAAAGATGACCAACAAATTTTACTGAGATAGCTGGAGGACAAATGAGAATATTAAATATTTGAGACAAAATCAAGGAACCTTCCTATCTATACAAAATCTTAACTTTGTGCTGTCCTCTGCCTATGGAAATGATAGTCAAAAGGACAGTTCCCTTTATTAATTTAACAAAATTGCTCACCTCCAGAGGCCATTGCATTTATAGTCTTCATCCCCTTGATGTGTTCAGACCACTTGTGGAGGTAGTCAATTTTCCAAATATGATGACAGTAAGAACAGAAAATTGCAAAGTTACAAAGCACAATATGAGAAACAAGGCCAGGGTCACTTTTGTCTGCTGCTTAGTGAAAGTGCATGTGGGGATAACTTTCGAGGGCAACTTAACAGTCCAGCTGTTCCTTGCTGCCTTGGGTGATGGGCTCTAGGACCCCACCATAGATGCTAGAATCTGCAGATGCTTAAGTCCCTGATATAAAATGGCACTATCTAGCATAACTATACTGTACACATCATTTAGTATATTTTAAGTCATCTCTGAATTATTTAGACTATCTAATGTAATGGATAAGGTATGCAAATGCTATTGATACACTGCATTGTTTAGAAGTAATGACACGAGAAAAAGTCTGCAAGTATTTACTGGAAACAGTTTTTTTCTGCATATTTTTCCACCAAGGTAATTTGAGTCCCTGGGTGTGGAACCCTGGATACAGAGGAGCCGACTACATTACCCAATGCCTTTACAACTATGACCTCACTTTGGCTTGGCAGTCCTATCTCTAGATCTGTCCAGGGAAATGACAATGAACATGCACTAAGTTGTAGATACAGATGCTATTGTTACAGCTTTGATGTACAAGTATACATACCTGTGTGTAAATACACACCCTCACTTTTATGGGTTACTGCCCCCACACCTGACTTCCTAGGTTGAAATCCAGACTCCTAGGACTGCAGAATGTGACTCTAGTGGAGCCAAAACTGAGTTCATATGGGTGAGCCCTGTCCCAGTGCTAGAGTGTCTTCATCACAGGAGAAAATGGAACATAGATATACTCAGAGAAAAGACAGTGGAGCAAGATGGCGCCGACAAGTCTTGGGGGCCTTAATGACATCACCTGCTGATGTCTTGATCTTGGACATTTGGCTTCTAGAACAGTAAGGGAGCAAGTTTCTGTCACTTAAACTATGCGATCTGCCAGACTCTGTTATGGCCAGCCCATCAAAGGAGTGCACATACGCACTCATGCACACTTATGCACTCACACACGAATAGACACACAAAAGAAAACATTCTAAATGCTGTATAGTAGGGATCCAGTTACATATGCTTTGGCTCCTCTGCACGAGGGAACCCCATTCCTCTGTGTAATCTGACAGAGATGGAACGTGGTTGAAGATGCATCATTACAGAAAATAGATTATCAAATGGTCCATACAGTATAATTCTGTATTTGTAAAATGTGTGATGGATTTACTTTGGTCTAAGAGATGACACACTCTTTTATCTGTTTAGGAGATACTAAACAGTATCTCCTAAACAGATAAAGATACTAAACACTAAAATTGGTGTTACTGGCACCCAGAGGGTGCAGTTCCCAAAGGATCCTGGGTAACTCTCACAGCACATGCATGGTGCTTGTACAAGGCCACCCTGCAATCAAGCTTGGGACACAGGAAAGCAAGCCCACTCTACCTCCACAGAAATGTCTAAACATCCTCTTCTAACACAAGCAATGGTTGTTGTTTTTCTTCTTAAATGAATGACAACTGTCACCCACTTTATTTTTCTTGTTAGATAAAAATTTAATGACTTATTACTAAGCTGTACCTTCTTGAGAGAGCTTCTTATCATCCCTAGGCAGGCAGCCTCTTCTCTTCTGCGCCATGATGGGTACAGGGATCTTTTGCTGCAGAACAAGGCCAGAGATGTCATTCAGTCTGCTTCCTCCAAAGCTGGGTCATTACTTGGTATGTCTGGGAATGGACATCAAACATGGCAAAAATCAAGATGATACACATGGCTTTGGTCTGGGAAACTTGGGCAGAAGCAATGTCAGGGGCTGGTTGAGAGCACGTGGTAAACAGAAATTCCTGGTGCTTGCCTAGGGACTTGAGCTCTGAGCTGTACCTGGATGTGGCGTGTGTGAAAGGTACCTGGTGATTAAGTGCAGCCACTTTGGGGAACTTTGACGAAGGCTGAGGCCTCCCTGGGCCTTGAGGATCAATAGCTCTTGGTAATTAAACTTCGCTTGAGTATCTGCTTGCTGTGCAGTCTGTTAACTATTGCTGACTGTTGTCAGCATGGTTTTTAAAACTTTTAATTTCTAAACTGTGCCTCTGGGTCTCAGCACTGGGTGCATGCGTGTAAATTAAAATAGCCACAAGTGAACACACTCTATCCCAGCCCCAAACACATTTAATTTGATTTAACTAATTAAACAAACAGGAGCGAATCATGCCATTGGGCTCAACAGGGCGGCTGGGACAACCCGCCACACCGGGCGGCCGGTCAGGGAATAATAAAGCACGTTTCCAGCAGAAGCCAGAGGCCCGAGCGGGAGCAGTGTCATGGTGAATCGGTCTTTGCTCAGTGAGGTTCAGAGGAGTTGTGAGGCAGCTGGAAGCGAGGCTGGTGGGAACACTCGGCCAGAACCCCTAGGATGAGGCGTCAGGAGCCCCGTGAGAAGGCGACAGAGTAGGAGGAGGCCAGAAAGCGGCCTCATGCCGGCCAGGGGTAAAGATTAGCAGAAAGCCACTCCTGTCAGGGACCCTGGGCGACTTCACCGAGGGGCTAGTGACATCGTCCTTCTGAACCTCACAACACATTACCTCAGAGCACATTTCACAAGCAGCATGAATTCTTCATGAAAGCCCAAACCAGCAAGAACATGTCCAGTCGTTCCAGCAAGGAGGTACCGAGATTCTTGGCTCTGTCTTGGTTTCCACTGGTAGGTGTAAGTCATAAGTCCCCATTTAGGGCTGGACAACACAGTGACGGTGTCTGAAGGGAGAAACCCAGGGTGGCCCCCAAACAGGCCTGCTCCAAGGAGGCTGGTATCTGTGGACGGCAGGACATCAGAGATGTGGGCATGGCGCTTTCTCCACAAGGCCACCAGCCTGTATCGGGGAACGAGGCTTCCGCCGGCTTCGAATCCAAAACGGACTGCAGTCCTCAAACTCCCGCCCAGAGAGGCCTAAAATAGGGTGTGTCCAGCCCCATCAAAAACCTCATCGTGCTGGAGGAGCGTAAAGGCAACGTTCTGTCTTATTTAATCGGATTTCCTTTTCTGGGAAGCTTCTTCATTCGCTTACATGCTCTCAGGCTTATTTTACGACTAATCTCGATCCGTCAGTGCCCTTTTGTTGTTTTTGTAGAGGCTGACGTCACATGCTTGTGAGTTCAATTGTAAGAAGGTGGTTAATGTCTCTTTGGCTATATGTATGGTAGGATTACTGGGTTTTTCACATACGAAATGCACTTTGAGGGGAAAACACTTTAGCGAGATTTGTCCAGTAGGTGTCACTATTGATCCAACGAAGCCTGGGTTGCGGCGTTTAGAGACGCCTGCCTGTTACCTTGGGGATGTAAACAACCGCACAGGTCTCACCTTAGGTCCTTCCTACTGATCTCGGCCGTAGCAGGAGTCCGGAGGGCCAGGTGCCATCCCACAGCCACTTTTGTCGTGAGGCCCCTAGTGACGCGGGCCAGCCCACCGGGCCGAGGCCCCTTGGTTGCGTTCGCTTTTGCCGAGAGAGGACCCGCTCCGCAGGTCACACCAGGCTCTGCGGCCACCGCGGCGCTCCCGCAGCGCCCTCTGTCGGCCCGTGGCCGCCTTCTCACCCGCGCCCCGCGTCCCGTGTCCCGCCAGGGTCCCGCGGGCCAACTCCGCACTGCGGTCCGGAGTCTCGGAGTGTGGAATTACCTTTGTGGATCTTAAGTGTTGACCAGACCCTACTCGGTCTCCTTCTGCACCACTGCTTGGGGCAAAGACGGGCACAGATCTGAGTGGACAGAACCCCGCGCCCTGCTCCTGCACACCTGCCACGCAATGATCTACCTGGTTAGACCTGTGGCTCCAGGAGTGATCGTGCCTGTCAGGCTCGGGCTTTTAGCCTAGGGCGGACGTTGGCCCTGGAAGACCCACCCTGGACCCTTGGGCAAGACTCTCCCGAGCCAGACTGGGCCATTTAACAAGCACACGTAGGGCAGGTACATGATGTCATGACAGGTCGGGAGGAGGGTTTTGAGAAGAAAAAATAAAACGGAGTGAGCGGTAGAGCGACAGGAGGCGTAGCATGAAAAGCGCCAGTTGGGGAAGGAGGAGACATTTGAGCTCAGACTCTCCACGCTTTGTAGAGTCAGATGGGAAGGCTGTTGCGGGGGCTGGTCAGGAGCAAAGGCCCCGGGGCAGGAGCCTGGGAACAGCGAGCTGGTGTGTGGCTGGAGGAGGGGCGAGGAGGCTCAAGGCGGTCAGGAGGGCGCCTCAGCCCTGCCCCAGGCGCACAGCGAACGCACCGTGAGAGTCACCACTAGGCAGGCACCAAGAAGCTGCCGCTCAGGGATGTCAGGAAACCAGGGAGAGTGGAAATGATTCCGGTCGAAAGAGTAGCTGCTAATTTGATAATCACCGTGAATCCGAGGAAATAGATTTATTCTCTGCACTGTCTACAATTTACTTTGATTTGTATGGGATTGTAATTCACATTTAAAATCATTGTGAGGAAACAATAGGTTCTCAGCATGCTCACTTAGTCCTGTCCTGGAGTTGCCGGTCTCGCCTTCACACTAGATCTTATTGCGCCGTCTCCGCCCCACCGTCAATACCTCAAGTGTCGCTGTTCTGTTTCTTGTTCCATTTCCAGCGAGGGACGAACCACAGGTGTCCCAGAACTGATGACCTTTTTGTATTTTTAAGATAACTGCAGGTTGGTTAAGTTTGAAATTTTCTCTTAAGACAGCTAAAGATCTCTTTTAATGTTTTATAGATGTTGTAAGAATGTTTATGAGAGCAGGGGTGGAGTGCCGCTTCCCCGGGGTGTAAAGGCAGAGCTGTGTGGATGTCAAGCAGCTAAACAACTCTCAGTGATCAGAACAGCTGCGTCAGACATACCAGTTGCAACTTATTTTCCTACATACTCAGGATGATTGTTTGAGCTACCATGTGGGATATCTAGGCACACGCTGCCCCAGGGCCCTTGTACCTGACGAGCTCTCTGCAAACACCATTCCCGTCTGCATCTACAGAGCTCAGAGGGTCTGAGCTCAAACGTCTCCTCCTCAAAGATATTGGCCCAAGTCAACGCGCAGGAAAGGACTACTCTGGAGTGCGGCCCCAGACTCTGCCATAAGAGAAGCAGATGGTATCACTGAGAGCAAAGTGTGATCCTGTATTTCTTAAAGCAAAACCATCTGTTTACATGTGCCTACAATGATATAGTCAGCACAGCCTGTGCTAGTCCTTACTAGAGGATGGTTTAATCTGTATTTTGTTCCTTATCCATATTTCTCAGTAATTATAAAAAGTGTACAGGGAAGTTTATAGGATTTTATACTGTAGGAAAGACACTAATAGAAGTAATATATTAAAAAGCATCTTGGTGTAAAGCTAACATCTTGACTTCTTTCTGGTTTAGAATAATAGAAAACCTGTAATTCGGTTCCTCTTTTTATGTATCACCGCAATTCTGCAAGATCCACCAGAGACAGGCATGATTTTCTCCAACCGTCCAGGCTCTTCTAAGAGGGGGTTGGGATTTTTGATGGTGCTGTCGGCTATATCCTTTATGACCAGTAGAGGACAGCAGAGGACAGGACTCGAGTCAGGAAGGTTAATTTCCTGCGTTGTTCTCTTTCCAGGGACAAGTGAGAAATGGGTGTCACTGTGACTCAGTCGCTCAGAAAGCCATATGGTTTATTTGTATTTGTGCAAATTAACAACAGGATGTTTCTCTTTCCTGCAAACGATGGGGATACAGAAAATTAACTTCCGTCCTATTGTGAAGAGTTTCCAAAAAATGTCAGTGACACAAATCTACACACACGACTGGAACTTTTATCAAACAATGGCCTTTGATAAGATTTGTGTTCTATATAAATCCTTAAATATTCCGGTGAACTAAATTTGAGCTGGGGCACTGGTGTGAAACTGAGCTATGAAACAAACTCTTTGCCTTCCACGGAGGTCCACAAAACACGAAAGCGTACACAATTTGCATGAAACTAAGGGGATGCGAAGGAGTGGTGATGACTAAGGAAAACTATACGGTTAATGAACTTGACTTTGAATCAGTATCGAAGACAGTGAGACCTGCAGGTTGGAGCAGGGACCGGACACGACTGAAACTCGGTGCCCGGAAGCAGGCTGCAGAGCTCTCCGTCTCTCCACAGTGTCGGCCGTTCCTCGGGACCGAGCTCTCCCCTTCGTGTGCGGAGCTGCCCGCCTCGCCTTCTCTCCTTGTCAACGAACGAGGAGCCCTGCGTACGCGTCTTCTACACTTTCAGTTCTCATTTCACCTTTTCCCACCTGAGTGACCTTTGAAAAGTCGTGTAACTTCTCCGATCCTGTGCAAAATGGGGCCCAGGGAGGCACCCTGGGTCTCTGGAAAATCCCTGCGGCGGTGCACGCGCCGGGCACAGCTTCTCTCCGGTCCCTGTCCCTGCCCGCGTCTCCGCCGTGACCACCAGGGGCCTGCGTGGGCCCCGGGCCTGCGGGGCCGCATTTCACCTGGGAGAACGCGGGGGCGTCTGTGCCGCGCCTCCTCGGTTCCCTGGAAGCTCTGAGGCGCTGAGCCACATTCTCCAGAGTTTGCATTTACTTCACAGCAGTTTGCAGCCGCTGGGACCCGCAGAAGCCGGCGGAGAGCGGCGCCCAGGACGCAGCGCTGCGGCAGGCTGAGCGTGCGGGGGCGGCTCGGGCGGCAGGACCGGGCGCGGTCAGGACCCGCGGGCGATCCGATGCGGGCAGCGCCTCCGGGCCGGCGGCCGTGTTGGGTTCATCTCACGCTCAGTGAAAGAGCGGTGGGGACAGGGCTCTGGGTGTTTTGTTTAGCGGCACAGTGTCCCCAGATGGAGTCACATAGTTGCTCAGAGTAAAAAAGAAACTTTTTTTTTTCTTCCCAGATTACTTTTAACAGTAGTTCAAAGATGACTTCAACTCTGTGATTCTTGGGGCCCGTTCACCGTCCTGCCACGGGGGGTACCGAGAGCGAGGCCTGGCTGAAGGGCACGAGGAGGGCCTTGGCTCCGGGGTGAGGAGAGGCCGGCGGTAGGGGGAAGGAGCGCCCGCGGCTGTGTCCCGGGAGGAAGCCTCAGGGCCGGCCGCGGGGGCCGCGGAGCCCTGGCTGGGGGCTGGGGCGGGTCCGAGCCTGGCGCCTCCTGACAGGTCGCACTTTTAGCTCTGGGGCGACCCTTGGGCTTTGCAAGACAGTTCCGAACTTGCCTCCTGCTTTGATTAACCAGAAACTAAATTCTGGTTCTTGACAGAAATCGAAGCAGCACAACATTGAGGAAGGAAGTCGCAGGTGACTCGAGAGCTTATTCTGTGGGAAAACTCGGTGCGATAACTTCCCAAGTGGCGGACACTTCTCAGTTAAGGAAAAAAATTAAAAACAAACTCCCCCCAAACCTGTGTCTGTTTACGTTTTCGGCTTAGATGGAGGATTGAGGGTTTTTTTCCTCTCTTCTTTCCTTCTTCTGTCTCTTCATTCTTTCCTCCTATCTTATCTCTCCTCCTTCCTGCTTTGACACTTCAGAAGTGATACCCTTTCTTACTTCCTTTTCTTCCTCCATCCTTTGCCCACAGCGTATAACAGATTCAGGAGGAAAAAGAGAATCAGGTATCCTTTTCACAGTCACCTCACAAAAGGTGCTGGCTCTCTTCTTTCCGGATCATGAGGCAGTGAAAAGCGCTGTAGGAGGAGCCTGTGGCCCGGGAGCCAGACAGAAAACTGCCCTGCTCATTTCTCAGACTGGACCAGAATAAGTGTCTCAGGTGCTCGGCTCTTAACAGGACACAAAGAAGTTTTCTATTTTGTGATGAAAGGAAAATAATTTGTGTGTGTGTGTGTGTGTGTGTGTGTGTGTGTGTGTGTGTGGACTCTATCCAAATCTGAAGTTTAGTATATGTTTATTTCAGCCAAACTACTGAAAGCCGCCCTATTGAGTTTATTGGTACGTTTTAGGAATACATTTATGCTCAAGTTCCTCATTGAGAGTCTGCACTTGCAAATGATGTATTTTGGTTCTCATTTTTTCCCATTCCCTTGCCCTCTCTGCAACCCCTGTCATGTACTTCTAGAAACCAACATTGGTACAGAGAAGTTTTCAGAGACTCTCAGGTTTTTCAAATTTCCCCCAAGTTAATCTCAAAAGGAAGGAATTCCTAACACTGTTTTTTGCATTTTGTAGTGATCATATCTCCCCTGAAATGAATTTTTAGACCTGATGTTAAAATCTGATAGAGATTAGGGTTTTTCCAGTCTATCACAATTGGAAGGGTTGATGGCTTGGACAACTGTGATTTCTCTTGTTGAAGACATTTTCTGATTAACAATATGCAAAACATTGCCTAGAGATAGCCAAATGCTCAGGCAGAGCTGGACAGCTGATGTGAGTTGAGTGGAGTGTACACCGCAGTGTGAGACTCTGTTCAAAGTACACACGTTGTACCTTTGTGTCCCTCTCACAGTTCCTTTCCCTAAAATGCCTTCGTGTCTGAGGAGGGGCCTTCTCTCCCTTTCCCCTGTAGTTTGCCAAAAATGGCATCATCTGGGAGGCTGGGTTACTGATGCTGAGTTATTATTTAATGTTCATTTTTGCTCCTTGCTTATGTCTTGTGCTGAGTTGGATAGATCCTTCTGGACTGACTGATCTTGTGCTGAGCCCCCCCCCCCCCAACTTGCCAACAACTAACAAATCAAAGAACAAAGAATCTCGAGGTCATGTGAACTCTTCACTGCCCTGGTTTCTGCTTACGGGGGCGTGTACAGTTCTCTTCTGTGCTTCCCTTCAGGAGGATGCTGCTGCTGCTGCTGCTGAGACTGCCCCATGCATGCCAGCTCACTAAACCCAGGCAGCGACTCAAAAATGGGTATCTGAAATCAACAGATACTTTTCAGAGGAAGAAGTAAGAGAAGCTAAGAAGTATATGAAGAAATGCTCAACATCCCTGGTCATTTGAGAGATGTAGATGAAAACAGCACTGAGATTTCATCTCACTCCACAAAGAATATCTGCTATCTCAGAATTAGCCATCAACAAATGTTGGTGAGGCTGCAGAGAAAAAGGAACCCTTCTCCACTGCTGGTGGGAATGCAGACTCATACAACCTCTGTGGAAGTCAGTAAGGAGATTCCTCAAAAAGCTAGGATTGGAGCTCCCATTTGACCCAGCCATTGCTCTGTTAGGCATATACACAAAAGAATTAAAAGATTCATATCACAGTGACATATATGCAGCTATGTTTATAGCAGCTTAGTTTGTGATTGCTAAATCTTGGAAACAACCCAAATGTCCATCAACTGGAGACTGGATAAAAAGCCGTGGTTCTTTTATAGAATGGAGTATTACTCTGCCATTAAAAATAAGAAGATTGAGTCATTCATACTCAAATGGGTGTACCTTGAGGACATACTCATAAGTGAAATAAATAGGTCATAGATGTGTATCATATCTTTTCTCTGGTATGAGAAAAACGAAGATATAAATGAGTTCTAGTATAGATAGTTGATATTGTGAAATAGAAAATATTTGAAAGGAAAGGGTGTAGGGGTAAATAACGAGAGAAAAAAGAATGTAATAGTAATAAAAAAGGAAACAAAGCTCATGTATGTAGGGGGCTGGTGGTTGCAGAGTGGGTGGGGGAAGGGGAAAAATGAGAATCAAGTTGTGTCATATTCTGGTACAAATTCTCAAAGTTGAATGTGATGATGATGTGTATTCATAATGTACCAATAAAAATTTGAATTAAACAAAACAGAAGCTATATCCCTTTAGTGTCTTTGCTTGCTGAGAACACAAGCTGAGATCCTGAAGGGTGGTAAAGCCTTTACAAACTGCCTGCTGGCCGGCCCGGTCTTATTTCCCACCTGAACCTCTTGCTCGCCTGCTTCTGCCACTGTGGGCCTGGCTTCTCCTAGCACCTGTCACAGCTACTCCACTCTCACAGCCTGTGCATGGTGTCCTCTGCCTGGATCAGCCTCCCTGGTCCCCCAGCAGGGCCACCTCCCTCCGCTGCTTCAGGTCTTTGTGAAATTCTCAGAGGCCTCCCTTGACCTGGAGATTTAAAGTCACGACCTCCTGGCCTTGTGGTCTTCCTGCACCCCTCACTTAAGTCCACTGTCATCATCACTTTGCGATGACCCATGTGACCGGCTCCTTTCGTCTTCATTGGCTTCTCTCCATCAGAATGTAAGTGGTACACCGGCAGAGATTAATTTCTCTTTGGTGATACATCATGAAATCATGGTAGGCAGGCCATGTAAATATTTTATATAAATATAAAGTAAATATTTTATATAGATATAAGGTTGTCCCTGTGGATTTAATCAGCTACACACTGAAAATACTCAGAAAAAACCCTGACTGTACTGAACTGAACACACACAGACTTTTTTGTCATTAATCTTTAAACAATAGACTCTAGCAACTATGTAGTTAACATTTATATTGAGTCAGGTATCATAAGTGATCTAGAGGTGATTAAAATATACAAAAGGTTGTGACATGTGCGTATTTGCGCAAGTACTGTGCCATTTTATATATAAGCCATGAATATCTGCAGTGTTGTCCTTGGACGTTCTGGAATTAACTTCCCATATGGCCTGAAGGCCTACTATATTTCCAAATATGTAATGAATTTTTATTGAAATTACTGAATGGCATTTGGCCCAGAAATTCCACTTCTAGGAATTTTTTCTGTGATGTACTTATATGTATACAAAATGATGTAGATACTGACAGTCACTGAATAGCCCAAAGGATTGGCATCCAGTTTTGATGTTTTTGTGCTTCAGATTGAACCCATGGCCTCATACCTTCCAGGCACCACTGACCTGTCTGCCCAGCTCTGAGACTCAGGGAATAATCAAAGCTGAAAATCAGATAGAACTAAAAATTGATTTGATCCACTTCCTGCATGCCTGGCATTGCTATATGTGGTTACCAGGGATTGAACCCAGGGCCTTGCACTTGCAAGGCAGGCATTGGAACCACTGAGCTAAATCTCCAGCTCTGTTCCAGTTCTTTTTATTGCTCCTAAATCTGTGAATAAGACTATATGTAGTATGGTACAAATAGACGTTGGGTTCCCACATACTAACAGCACTGCTATGAGCCAAGATCAGGCATTTTCCGTGAAGCTCACCCTGAGGCGCTGAGCATGTGTCAGCCCCATCACAGCTGCTGCCCCTGCTGCTTACAGACGAGGGTGCGGGATGGGGCTTCCTCACCTGCCTGACGTCCTTCTGCCATGAGGTGTGTGTGACTTTGAGCTGCAGTGGAGACTTCTGTGTGAGAGAACTTGCAGGAGCTCCCGGGACAGGAAGGACTCTGAACATGAGCATTCCTCCTTCCGTGTAGTTTCTGCACGTGGAAGGCCAGCAAAGGTCATCTGCACAGAGAGGGAAGGAGGGCCGGAGAGATTTATGTGGGAGAAAGACAGGGAAGGGCCCTGCTCTTGGAGGAAATGGGGGATTAATTTACACGACACCGGGCCTTCTTTTTTTTTTGAAACAGGGTCTTGCAGGAGAGAGCTGGAATATAGGCCTTGATGTGTCCAGGCAGCTTCTAGTTCTAATGAACTGGCATTAGTCTGCCAGTGCTGCTGTAACAAACTACCACAGACAGATGCTTTGAACAACCATTCATTGCTTCAGTTCTGCAGGGTAGAAGGCCGAGATCGAGGTGTGAGCAACTTTAGTTTCCTCTGAGGCCTTTCTGGTGGGCTTGCTGACTGAGGTCTACCTGACAGGTCATCTGTGGTCTTTTCTCTGTGTGCTACAGCCTCTCGCCTCTTTGTGTATTCAAATTCCATCCTTTAAAAGGACACCAGCCAGCCCAGTTAGGTTTCAAGCCAACAGTTTCATTTTAACTTTCTCACTCCTCAAAGTCCTATCTCTAAATACAGACACACTCTGAGATACTGGGGCTCACAGGTTCAACCCATGGATTTTTAGGAGGACACAATTCAGCTCATAAGGGGTCTTTCAGTGAAGCACTTTCTGAGATGCCTCTGGTACAGGACAGAGTGAGAAAGCTGAGCACTACTGGGAGAAAATCATCCCATTTGTGGGGAGACTTCCTTCTCAGCAGATTAAGTATAACCTGAGGGCACTTTTAATTTTTGTTGTTGTTTTGCTGGGGATTGAATCCAAGGCTTTGGACAGTCTAAGCAAGTGCTCTTCCAGCAAGGTGTATCTCCAGGTCATAAAATCAGAGGTTGGTCAAAGTTTGAAGTCAGATAGAACTAAAGAGTGATTTGCGTCCATGACTTAGCAGACAAGGGCTGATGGGGAGGAGCAGAGCAGTGATATTCCACCTACAGTAGCGGGTGGAACTAGGCTGAGCTACTTCTATAAGGGAACTTCTTAAGTATGCTAGAGCATCCCTGCCGCTCCTCTGCCTCCTCGCCTCAACCTCCCAATCTGTGCCGCCCGATCCAGAAAAGGCTCAGGAATATCTCCTTCCTCCAGCAGATGCTGGAGACAAGGCTCTTCATAACTTCAGGTGCCAGGATGCAGAGGAAGGTCTTCCCTGAGTGGATGTGAAAGGATGACATTTCGGGGTATGAGGTAGGAATTCTAAGTCATATCAAGGTGAATTTAACTGAAACTGCCAAGGAAATGATGTGCTCAGCCCAAGAAGTCACTTAGGAGGAGAAAAGGGATTCTTCACAGCTCGGTTAGGTGTGGTGATCGACAAAATTGTCAATTTAAGATTTGCTAAGTTAGGAGTTGATACTTCTCAACAAACTGGGTCTCTTTATTTTTCAGTCAAGAAGCAGATCTTTGAAAGTACAAAAACTGCTCTTACGGAGAGTTATAGATTGATGTCAGATTGGAAAGACACTGTACTTATCACTCTATACCCTTTTGAATTTAAATGTAAAGAAATATACCATATGGATTCATTACTTTGAAAGATAATTAAAACAGTATGATACTAGTGCAGAGGACTGTGCTATGAAATAGTTCTGAAAGTTACATGTCAAGTTTGTATATGCTAAAGGAGTTTCTTACCGGTAGTAAAAATAATTCTTGTAGGTTGGGCCAGGGAAACCTGTAACGGAAGCAAGGTGGGACCTCCCAGGCTAGAGGTAGAAACCTACTCTGTTCATTTAGAGAAATACCAGTAGAAGATGGAGTGGGAGAGACTCGGGCTGGACTGAAGATGTAAGAAACTATTGAGAACTACAGATGCTGCTGCTTGAGGGGAGGTAAATGTTGTGACAGCTGCCTGCAGAGCTCTGGCAAGGGACGGAGTTCCATTCGGTCTGCTGCACTTCAAGGTTAACTCTTCTGTGTCACATAGACGTGGCATGTTTTTGGCTCAGTGCTGAACTGCAGGGTTTGGAATGAATATGATTGTGGGAGGCATTGAGTCAAGACGCAACTGCACAACGGTTTGGTCAGTGACATTTGACATAATTCCTCACACGTATGTCTAAGGAATACAAATCACTCCAAACACCAGCAAAGGATTCCAGAAAAAAAATAATAAGAAAAGAGAAGGGTCATCAAAGTTTGTGCACATGTTTACACATTTATTTCATTTTTGGGTGTGTTGAATAAATAAATGTCGTGAAATCATCACGGAGGGTTTCAAGACGAGGACTTGGAAGGGGTGGTGCAATCCTGTCGACTTGGAAGATGTAAATTAGCTTCAGAGAGAAGGTATTTTGATGAAGGAGAGGAATACAGTCCACACTCCCACTTGCCACGATGCAGGTTCCTGGTATAAAGAAAGGTGAGAGGGAGAAATTATAAAATGGTAACATGTAGTAGTCAAGGTACAGTCTCTGCTTTCTCTCATTTTGGGAACTATTTAATGTTCTCTGGTGGGCACAGCCATCCCGCTCTGACAGAAGATCCTTGAAGTAGCTGTGAGTTCGTGGATGCCTTGCTCACACTGGTCATCGTGGGCTCCAGGGCAGACTCCCAGTCAGGGCGAGTTCCTGGTCTGGAATAAGACTGACTAAAAGGAAGAGGCGCCTGATTCCTGAGGGACAAGGAAAATGTTACCGGCTAAAACTGTGGCAATCCTCTTGTTAAGCTGTAGGTGGCGCTGGCCGAGCCTGTGTAGAGCGCAGAAATACGGAGGAAACAAGAAAACTGGGCCCTGGGAATATTTTGGAGACTTCAATTGTGTGTGAAACCAAATCTTCAAGCTGATGTTTTCAGGATTGTGAGTTAATATATCTTATCCCTAATGCTTTATTTTGCTCAATGATTTTCAGTGAGGCTCTCTGTCAGGGTTTCTTCTCTTGACTGTAAAGTGTCCCGAGAAGATCACAACAAAGCAGTTTCAGATGCATGAAGAAATTAAGAGGAAAAACCCATCCACTGATGACTGATTCTCACTGTACTTCTACAATATTTTAAAAAAATTTTTTAAAAATTTAAATTGAAATCTTTATTGGTACATTACATATATACATCATGATTGCATTCAACAATGAGAATTTGTACCAGTATATGACACAACTTAATTCTCATTTTTTTCTCATAACCCTGCCCACCCTACCACCCCCACCCCCACATACATAAACTTTGTTTCCTTTCTTTTGTTATAATCTCATTATTTTTCCCCCTTCACTCCATTACGCTTTGAGTGTTTTCTATTTCACAATATATAACATACATTCTAGAACTCATTTATATCTTTATTTTCTCATACCAGAGAAAAGATATGATATTTACACATCTGTGAACTATTTATTTCACTTATGAGGATGTCCTCAAGGTACGTCCATTTAAGTATAAATGATTCAAACTTATCATTTTTTATGGCAGAGTAATACTCCGTTCTGTAGAAGAACCACAGCTTTTTTATCCAGTCTCCAGTTGATGGACATTTGGGTTGTTTCCAAGATGTAGCAATCACAAACTGAGCTTCTATAAACATAGGTGCACATATGTCACTATGATATGAATCTTTTAATTTTTTGTGTGTATATACCTAGCAGAGCAATGGCTGGGTCAAATGGGGCCTCTAATTCTAGCTTTTTGAGGAATTTCCAATAAAGTTTCTTTTTAGTACCTGGACTTGAACTCAGGACCTTGTGCTTGCCTGAGCTGCATCTCCAGCCCTTGGTTCTCATTTTAAAGGCAAAAGTTTGATAATATACATTATAGATAAAATAAATGATTAAAAATAGAGAGAAAAGAATCAAATATTAAAAATATAATGGCAAAAGAGAAAAAGAACATAAAGGATTAAAATCAATATTATAAACATTTAGAGTATAAAAAGTAGAAGGGATCAATAGTTGAGAAAAGGAATTGAGAGTAGTAAAAGAAAAATTTACTATCAGTTTTTTAAAAAATAGAAATTGGTAGAAATATCTTAAAAAGAAAATAAAAATCTTAAAGACTAGAGGGCAAAGGTCAAGGGGAAACAAGGTCAGAAAAAAATCAGTGAGAATTCAGACAAAATTCAAGGTGGTGGTGGTTGAAAAGAATTCCACTGACGGGGCATCATTCTGTGAGCAAAGAGCCAAGATGGCAGAAAGGCTTCAGCTTGAGTGGATACCTGTAAATGTCTGCCTCACACTGGCTCGCAGCTGCACAGAGGGAGAAATAAGACACACTTTTCATGCTCAGAAAACTTGAAAGCAGGTAACATTTATCTCCTTCCAGCACCACCACACACAGTTAGGGCTAGTCCCCTTTTCTACTGACTGATCTGAAAACTTGGTACATGATGCACAGAACTAATAGAGCATAATTAGAGTCAATCTGACAATTGGCAGGAAAAAAGGAGTCACTGGGTAAATTTTTCCAAACTATTCCCTTTTAAAGACGAAATATGTGGAGATGATATCAGCAAAAAAATCCTTCTATAACTGCCAAGCATCGTTAAAACTGTTTAGGATTCCATGTGAGCTTTGTGGATACAGGACAGCTGATGTCAGCTTGTGTCATTTGGCTCTTAAAACTCAGTACTAGAACAAAAAAGAGATTCTATTATCAATAGAAATGAGGAGATTTCATGATATTTTTAACATAATCAGTATTTCCCCCTTGAGATTCAAATATAAAAAGAATTCAGTTCCAACTGAAAGACAATTGGAAAGATATTGGTATAGATTACATTTAAAATCTCTTGGCAAAGTTAGACATGGTAAATGATCAGTTCTTATGTTTTCTAACTCAGGGGTTGAAAGTCAGACTCCGTGTTGAAATTTCAGAGCAATGTGAACTATGAAATTTTCTTTCTTTCTTTTTTTTTTTTTTTTTTTGAGACAGGTCTTGCTTTGTAGATCAGGCTGGCCCTGAGCTCCTTATGTAGCCCGGGAAAGCCTGGAACTCACAGCAATCCTCCTGCCTCTGCCTCCCCAGTGCTGAGATTACAGGCATGAGCCACCACACCCGGCACTGTGGTATGTGGTGCTGATTGCTGGTAGGCATGCATTTCCACAACTGGCTTTGTTGTATGTGGTTACTGGGGATTGAACCTGGGTCCTTGCGCTTGCAAGACAGGCGCCGGAACCACTGAGCTAAATCCACGGCACTCATCATTTATTTATTTATTTGTATTTAATCTAGACTGTTAAGAAAAAGCTATTGTATTGACAGAAGCACATTTCCCTTTACATTCCTAGACTACAAAATTAGTCTGGTTATAGTCAGCATGAAGATTTTTTCTCAGGGATTGTTTCCTGGAATATCTTACTATGTAGTTTCATATTCTATCTTATGTATTTTTCATATACTATTTTATGAATGTGATAGCTAATTTATGTTTGGCCAGATGTTTGGTCAGGTGTATGTATCTGAATGTTACAGTGATGGAGTTTTTTGGTAAGAGCTCCACATCAGTGGGGTTACAGAAGAGTAGGTTATTCTCCATAATGTGGCTGAGCCTCTCCAAATCACTGAAAGTCTTAAGAAATAATATTTTTTACCTGCCACAAAGTAGAGGAAATGTCAGCACGTAGATTTTGGAGTTGAAAGGTATGTTAATTGTTTCTGAAGTCTTAAGACTCTTGGCCTGTCTCATAGATTTTACACTTAAATGCCTCACAATTGCGGGAGACAATTCTTTAAAATAGTTCTTTCCATATACCCATGCTATTGGTATTATTTCTCTAGTAAGCCTTCACTAGTCTACTATCCAAATCTTTTCTGTAGCAGAGAATTGAAGGAAATTTATTTTATTATGCATTTGATTAAAAAAATAAAGTCAATGGTGTGAGTAGAATGCAATATTGATATGTTCTTTCTGGTACCAGAGCAACATGAGCTGTCTTTCTTCTGTTAACATTTCTTTAATGAAAAATACTAGGTGGAAGATTTTAAAAATTGAGACATCTTCACAGGTTGCAGAAACTGAATGAGGAGACTCACTCACACGCATAATATTTTAAATGACAGAACTTGTTATGAAACCAGTTCACACACTCATGAATCTGACAGCCCGTAATAGGCTGTCGGCCAGCGGGGGAATCAGTTCAGCCTCTGTGTGATCCAGTTATGGCTACGGGTCTGAGAACCAGGGCCAGGGTTGATTGTCCAAGATGCAGCCAGAGTCTAACATTCTGAAAACCAGGAGTACCGTTCACAAGGCAGAAGATGGATGTTTCAGGGAGACGAGGTTCATCGTTTTCCCGTCTTTCTGTTCCACTCAGCCTTCGAGATGATGCTCACCCACACCAAAGAAGGGTGTCCACTCCCCTAAGTTTACAGTTGCTGTGCTTTCCTCACAGGCAAGCCCAGAAGTAATGCTTTTCCAGCTCTATGAGCATCCAGCATTTTTCATCTGATATTCTATTTTTAATTGTTCACATTCATACAACTCTTGGCTCTGTGACTGAATAGCTGATTCCTACAATAAATCGCCTCGTACATACCTCTCTCCGTAGATGCAGTTGGTTCTGTTTGTGTGGAGTACCTTGACTACTATGCACCTATGTAGGTAAATTTTTAACCTATCTCACACTATTCTGTATTACCTTGGGACAAATATACATGTAACAAAAATATAAAATATGAAAAGAAGAATAGGCATCATATTTAGAGTGGGAAAATGAGGAAGAGTGACAGATTAGGGAAAGGTATATATTTATATATTATTTTACTCACAAAATGTCTTAGGAAGATAAGACAGAAGTGGAGGAGGAGAAGGAAGGGGAGGAGGAGGGAAAGAGGAGGAGGGGCGGAGGAAAGCTCTCTGGGTGACAGCAGTTTTGGAAGCAGCCCTCTGGGCAGAGGGAACTGCTGCTCCAGTCTCTGGTTGGCAGTGTCTTCATGCTTCGGAGCCAGGGCAGACAGTGGGGAGGGGTGAAGCATCTTGCCACCTTCTTTTCTACCATCGGGTTTGCTGAAACCCAGTGCCAACACATTCATGGGCTACTGATCACATTTCTCAGGCCAATTCTAAGGGCTTTGCTCATAGTGGCAGTTTTTCCTAGGCTTCGCTGTTCTAGTTCTCACTGTTTTACTGTATTCTCATATCCCTTATGAGAACTTGTTTTTCCACATACGCATATTTAACTCACATTGTTTTGATCATTTTTGGAAGTTTTTTTTCTTCAGCATTTGTATTAGTCTGGCAGGCTGGGATAGGCTGTGCTGAATAAATACGTCAGTGCCTGGCTAATTTCTAATGAAGGTTTGTATGGTATATTTACTAAGCTCCCCAAGAAAAACTGAGGTTGAGTTCAACATTGCTGGCCATCCAGCCTACTTGGTCTCTCCATCTTCAGTCTTTTGATGTTTATTTTAAATATGACATCTAATATTTTAATTACACTTAGTGAAAGGAATGGGGAAAGTATGTGTGCTCCATCTTTTTAGCAGTGGAAGTTGCATTCTTTTTTGTATAGATTAATTTCATCTCTAGTCCTATAAGCTTTTATCTTACTTATTTTATCTTTACAAAGAATATCATGGTGAAACTATTCTTTAGGGGAAGTGCTTCCTCTGCATTAATATTCTATTGCTGGGAGATATCAAAGGTATCATGTCCTTGTATAGGTCATAAATGCCAGCTGATACACACACACACATATGCATATATATCGGTTATATATATATGTTTAGTTATTCACTCTTGTGTGGCTGTAGATTGTGATGTTTCCAGTTTTTGCTCCTGTGAGCAACATTGCTGTGAAAACCTTGTGTATGCACTCTGTACTTGTCCAAGAGCTTGTCTTGATGTGTACTTAGCAGCAGAATTGCTAGGCTACAGATTATGTACCCCTCCAACTATGGTACATAGCATTCAATTCTTTTCTTTTTTTTGAGACAGGGTCTCACTTTGTAGTTCAGGCTGGTCCTGAACTCAGTCTAGAACTCAGCAATCCTCCTGTCTGTGCCTCTTGAGTGCTGAGATTATAGGCATGAGCCACCATTTCTGGTACTGTGGTGTGTGGTATTGACTGCTGGTTGGCGTGAGTCACCACATCCAGGACTGTTGTATGTGGTTACCAGGGTTGAACCCAGGGCCTTGCACTTGCAAGGCAAGCGCTAGAATCACTGAGCTAAATCCCCGGCCACTAGCTAGTGTTCAGTTCTTTCTTAAAGTAGTTGCACTAATTCATATCCCCCTGGCAATGTTGGCAGCAACATTGTTAGTGAGCTGTACTCTCTAATATCTCCTGAGAGTGGTTCTGGACTGCTTGTGGTACATTTGTTTCTCTCTCCTGTCTCAGGAGTTATTATCAACTGTGCCCTGGTGACCAATAAGAGCTTCACAGTGATATTTCTGTCCATGAAAAAGGATATCCGGTTATGAGCCTAGATATTATGTTGCCTTGCTATATGTCAGGACCATTTTAATTTGGGTAAGTAGATTCTACTTTGGGTAAGTAGATTCTACATTGTGATGTTCTCACAATGACCAAATTGTGAGCAGCCCCTTTCTCAGAATGTACCATACTGCAGTCTCGAAGTGACTCAGAACTATATTGTATGTGTCTGTATTTGGTTTCTGACACAAGGGATAGTCTTACTCTTGATTAGTTGGAAAAAGTCTTCTTTTCAAAAAATAGTTTTAACATACACATTTTCTATAGTAATTTTTTTAAACTTACAAAATCACTTATCTCTTCTCTCTTTATCTTGATCAAGTTTGTCAGTTTGTTCATGTTGTTGATTTTTCTGTACAGTTATTTTTTGACCTTGTTAGACTCTTCTGTTGTATCCTTTTCTATGTATTTTCTTTAGTTTTCTGCTCTTATTCTTTTTCTAAATTCTTATGATGGGAAATTAATTTATTAGTTTTGAGGATTTTTTTTCCTTTAATATTTATGTTTAATGCCATACATTTCCCTCAGGTCACTGTTTTCACTTGATCACAAAATTTTGATAACTTTAAAATTACTAAATTACTTTTAGCCATTTAAATATTTTGATCTTTTAACTCATCATTTATTAGAGTGTTTAAAATGTTCCTCAGACAAGTGGAAATTTAAAAAATGGTTTGTGAATTTTTAATGTCTGACTTATTTGTATGCTTATTTTGGAAAGTTCTTCTTTTTTTTTTTTCAGGTTTTTTGAGACAGGTTCTAGATTTGTGGTTCAGGCAAGCCCCGAGCTCAGCCTTAAACTCACATCACAGCAATCCTCCTGCCTCTGCCTCCTGAGTGCTGGGATTACAGGCGTGAGCCACCACGCCTGGCACTGTGGTATGTGGTACTGTTGCTGCTGGGCGTGAGTCTCCACGCTCAGTATGGTATGTGGTTACCGAGGATGGAACCCGGGCCCTTGGGCTTGCAAGACAGGCGCCGAAACCACTGAGCTAACTCCTCGGCCCTATTTTGGAAAATTCTTAATAATTTCATTAGAGTCTAATCCAAATCACATTTTTATAAATAGTGAAAAATACTTGAGAAAATGTGTATTATTAGTAAAATTTAGTATTTCTCAATCATGTTTATTTAAAAACTGTATTGTATTTAAGGGCCGGGGAGTTAGCTCAGTGGTTTCGGCGCCTGTCTTGCAAGCGCAAGGGCCCGGGTTCGATTCCC
>PVIR01018034.1:0-33952 GCA_004026965.1 Petromus typicus
AAAAAAAAAAAAAAAAAAAAAAAGCATAGCTACAGAGTTAAATGAAGTGGAGACATATGAACACGAGGATTTCTGTCAAGGAATGTGTGCATCAAGGTTGATGGCTGCTCCAGGCCAGACACTGTGCAATCACTTGACTCATCTGCACAGTTTCCTCTGGGAACAGCCCTCTTTTGCTCACTGAGGCACAACGAAATACCCAGGGTTCTTAGAACTCAAGGATCCAATGCCAAGTATTCAGGTTAAAATTAAAAAAAAAAAAAATTGAACAACTGAGATTGCACACTATTGTAAAAGCAATAATATCCTGCAGGGAACCGGTGGCACAAGATTTGATTCCTGGTACTGCCAAAGGAGCTCTTGAAATTAGACAGAGCACACTAGGATACAAGCAAAGAAGCTGTCATAAGAGAAATGTGTTAGAAAACTAAAAGTGCGTGTTGAAGGTGTGTACTGCATGGGCTGTGTGTGCAGTTAGCAGACTGTTCAAATGGGGCAGATACACGACTGCACTAGGCAAGAAATACATTAAAAGAAGAGCGTTGGTTTATATTTTCCACACAGCCAGTGAGGAAAGCAGTATGGAGTCCCTCAAAAATATTTAAAAGAGAACTATTATATACCCATCTCAGTTGAGTGTATATCAAAGGGAATGAAATTTCTACTCCAAGAGAAATCTTGACTTCTGTGTTCACTGTAACATCACTCACAATTTCCAAGACATGTTCACATAAATATCCATGTAAGGATGGACTGAGAAAGAAAATGTTACACACAATAATATTATTCAGCCTTTAAAAAGAAGGAAATTACCATTTGCAATGTGGATGAATCTAAAAGATATTACGATAAGAAAAATAAGCTAGACATAGAACAAATACAATATGACCTCACGTATGGAATTAATTGAATTCACAGCAATGGAGTTGGATAGAACCTGTCAGGGATGGATCTGTGGGGGCAACGGTAATGCTGCTCAAGAGGGATAGATTTTTGGTTGTTAGCTGAATCTTTTCTGCAGACCTAACCACAGTGACTATAGTGAACAATACTGAATTACATACATATGTGGATGTATGAATTAGCTCGAATTTGGTGATTTCAGTGTACATAGGTATATCAAATTATCATGCTGTATACTTTCCATATAAACTATTTTTGTCAATTATGTCTGCATAAACTAGAGGGAAGATTAGGTTTGGCTCATATCTGATCCATGTGTAGAGTCTGATGGAACAAGGAGGACACAACCAGAGTGTCTATACATGTTGCGGGCAGCCTTGTGTCCTGACCATTGTGCGAGGTCTTGCAGTGGCAGCACACAGAATGAAAGACAGAACTACTGCTCCAGCAGTCTGGAGACAGACTGACTTCCGTGCTCTGACTATGCACTTGAATTCTGGAGGAAGCTGGTGTCTCAGAGGGGCCCCAGCTGGCCAGCAACAGTGCTCCCTGGACATGGTGCAGGGCCTCTTGTGAGGCACCCACACGACTTCAGGCAAATCCCTAAATGCCCACACAGGTTGGAAAAGATTTTTGAAAACTGCAAAAATTCGCTAAATTCTGAAGTCTGCTGCCTGGGAACGCTTAATCTTCTATCATCATCGCAAAAGCCCAGATTTCTTTCAGATTTAAAAATAGACTTTCCATGTGGGTAACTTGCAAATGCTTGAACTTGAGGCTCTGCATGTGAAGAGCACACTAAGAGATAGGATCCGTAGGAGTGTGGAAGAAATATTTAGAAATAAGGGTTGAAATGTGACAGAACCACAGCGTCTGTTCTTGAACTCATTTTACCACTGCATTTTAAAGAAATTCATTTTGCAGTGGAAGAAATTTGGTGGGAATCAATACGGGGTCTTCCAAAAACAAGGGAGCCCTAAGCCAGGTTTGGAGGAGACTTAGCCGGTTGCAGAACAGACAGGCTTGGGCAAGAAAACAAGTAGGAAGCTTTTGACTGAAGACCAGGCAGGGGACCAAGAACATTCTCGCATCAAAAAAAATTTCACTGGGGCCGGGGGATATAGCTCAGTGGTTCCGGCGCCTGTCTTGCAAGCACAAGGGCCCAGATCTGATCCCCCGTAACCACATAACAATACTGGGTGTGGAGACTCACTCCAGCAGCAACCAGTACCACATACCACAGTGCCGGGCGTGGTGGCTCACGCCTGTAGTCCCAGCGTTCGGGAGGCAGAGGCAGGAGGACTGCTGTGATGTGAGTTTGATGTTAAGCTCAGGGCCAGCCTGAACTACAAAGTGAGACCCTGTCTCAAAAAACAAATTTTCACTGGACATTTCAGGAAGAATTTATCCATGCCTGGTAAACTCAGAGTTAAGGGCTTGGCTGGGCCTCCACAGGTGATTAGGGCAATTTAGGGAGGAAGTGCCAAGCCCTTTCTGTCACAAGCCTGTCCCAGTCTGAAAATGACAGTCCTCCCTGTATTTATAGAGCACTGAGTATGTTCCAAAGTGCTTTCCCATCCATTATCTCACTTGATCCTTACAACAGGCCAAAGATGCAGGCTGTGTCTCTGTCACGGAGCGCGGAATATGAGCCTTGCCCTTGCAGAGTTTCAGTTTCTCCCCTGAGGAATGAAGGCGAGGTTCTCAGCACTCAGTATTTTTTTTTCCGTCCAATATTCCTTGAAATCTCCTTCTGTCTAAGACAGAACTTCTTGATGCAGGCGCTCAGTAAAGAGCCTTGTTGTCTGTAAAGAGCTAGTGACAGGAAGGTTCCTGGGCTCCACCTGGATGAAGACCTGCATGGTCACAGGGGCAGGAAATCTTCTCGCTCTACATACTTCCTGCCTGACTCTCATGCACACACCACGTGAGAACTACTGCTCCACTATCTTGCAACTCTTCAGGCCTGAGATCTTGTTATATAAAAAAACACACTCAGCAACTGAAAAAAAAATCCTACAAGTATAAAATTCTGATGAGTGGGGAGAAAACGGTCTCATGTTGGCTGAATGTATCTGATCATCCAGATAATGACCGCCTCTCAGGGTATAATTAGCACCTTCAAAATTGGAATATGACTCTTTAATAATTTAAGTAAGATCATCAGGATTAATGAATAGCGGTTGAAATTAAATGTGGGACCATAAATCCACATGGGCCTGCTGGAGTGAGGTGATTACTGATGACAAGGCACCCCAGAAAACAGGGTTCAGATGGAGGGTGAAGTCACATTTCCTCCCACGAAGGCCTCGAATCTCTGCACTTAGGGTGACCCCAGACAACACTGTGCACACACTCGCAGAAGCCTGTGTAGTGGCCTGCCACACTAGTGTTTCACACATCTGAGAACCTTTCCTTCCCTCTCTCCACCACCTTCTTCTCTTTCTAGCACTGTACCACTGAGGTACATCGGGCCCCTTATATCATTTTTGGTTCTATCAAAATTATCCGGAATGTTTGCTAAGAAGGCAGATTGCTGGGCTCCCCCAGGGCCAATTAATCAGAACCTCTACAGAGGGCCCTCTAACCTGCTTTCTAACAAGCTCCTCCATTCACTACGGTAGGAAGCAAGACCTACTGCTTGAATCCAGTTGGAACTGGAGGCCACAGGGCACACATGCCAGGTTCTGGATGGGGCCTCTGAGTTCACTCTTTATTTAGCCTCCAGACTGGAGTATTCTCCCTAAGGTTCTGTTCGTCTGTGGTAATCAAGATCCTCTTCCAAGGGCTTATTGCACTTTTAAGTCATTAAGCAATTTCACACTCTAATTTCTTCGCATATTGGAATTGGACCATAAGGTGGACGAAAGAGCACTGTTTCAGTTAACAGTAATAATAATAAAATCAGTCTCATCAACACTGACGATGTGCTCAGTGCTGACTGGGTGCTGGGCTCTGCAAGGTGCAGCATACCTTCACTCATCCTCGTCCAACCTGTACAAGCGAAGGCAGCTTCTGGGCTGCGAGGTCAGCTCGTCCACCTCATACCAGAAGCAAAGGTGCAGGCCCTAGGACGGGGACAGGACAGGATGGGGCTGGTCAACAAGACAAGGAACAACAGGTGAGGAGCTTTTCAATGACGTGACCATGTGTCTTCTTAATATTTTGGCTCAGCACAAAGGGATCGATACAGGCCGCCCCTTTGGTGGCTGATGGGAAAGCTTGGGCTTGTCTTTGTTCCTCCTGGTCAACAGAGATCTGGTGGCTGTTGTGCAGTTCCAGGAAGCGACTGTTAGCTGGAGTTCTCCATGAAGAGAAGCGGAGTACGGTTATAATTAAGAGCATTTCTGACAGCAGGTAGGAAAAAACTGTTTCTGAGAGGGTTGGGCAGAAAGCAGAGCTTTCTAATCCAACTTGTTTCCCCTCAATGTATGTTATCAGCAGTGCCCAATAAGTTCCACTCTGTAACAAGCCCCCAAGTGGAGAACCAACAACGCCCGAGAGGGACTTCCTAGCTAGGCTGACACTTCTGGCCGCTAGTAAGTCATGTGTCACCTCAGCAGGTCTCCATCTAGGAAGCAATAGATAAAATTCATTTTCATCATTTTAAAGAAATGAATTTATTATTATTATTTAGTTTTTTGACACAGGGTTTTGCTTTGTAATTCAGGCTGGTCCTGAACTCAGCCTTAAACTCAGCAATCCTGTCTCTGCCTCCTGAGTGCTGGGACTACAGGCGTGAGCCACCGCATATGGTACTGTGGTATGTGGTACTGATTGCTGATGGGCTTGAGTTCACAGCATTGCTGTATGTGGTTACCAGGGATCAATCTATGACCTTGAGTTTGCAAGGCAGATGCTGGAACCACTGAGCTAAACTCCCAGCCTAGAAATGAACTTCTGGGGTTTCTGGAGAAGGGACCTAGTGTATACAGTGATCTCCAAAAGTTAGAAAAAGCAGTGTACATGTGTTAATGCATTACAGGAAGCCAATATCATGAACATGCATGAGAGGAAGGGACATTACTTATTGTGACCTCAACACTGCCTATTTCTTCCTTCTATATAATGCTGTAAAATTAACATTTCCATGAGGTTTGCCAATTGGAGGTAGTACAGCAAGGAAGACAGAAAAAAAAAAAAAAAACCCTCGAGGCCTTCGAATACTATATTGACTCCTAGTGCTGTAGACTTTTTGTTTTGGAATATTTTTGGCATAAATGAGGAAGAAATGAGTGGGTCCAGCCTTTCTGATCCCCAAAGATATCAAGCATTGTCTATTTCTGGCTCTGAGAAATGGTAATATTTTAAGCTTCGGGTGTTAACAGTTCTGAGAGTGCCTTTGGATTCAAATCAAACCAGAATTGGCTCTGGAGTTGCTGTTGCTCGATAAGACACACAAATCTTTCAGCGGCTGTGAGTTCTGCAGGGGAAGTGGGAAGACAGAGTCTTCTTGGGAGTCTCTCTGGGACGGGATCCCCAGGGGGCTGTTTGGGGTTGGGCGGAAGGCTGGAGCTAACAACAGCCTTTTGGCCACATGCTTCATTAACCTGCTAGAATCAATGCTGTTTAGAGGATGTGGTTAATATTTAAAATAAGTGAAACTAAGAAAATATACCTATTAAGACACATGGAAATGGTAGGAGTATCAGGATTTCCCATCTGCCTAGAAGTTTTTGCTGTTATTATTTTATTTTGGTAGTGAGGTACAGAGAGGAGAGGAATTTCTTATATATTTGAACTCTACAGCATTTTCCTTTTAGGCCAATGTTAGCTAGCGGGGGCTTCCTATATAATTAGGTACAACATGTCTAAGTGCCTTACAGCAGTGTCTGGCACATAGCAGACGCAACATAGGTGCTAAGCAGCATTATAATTGTTGCTTGTTTCACTCCTCTGATGCTGACAGAACCAGCACATTCAGCTCCCCACTTACTGGGCTAAATGTGATTGGTGAATAGGACTGGTTGGCACTGCGCCAAGTCGGGTATGGAGGGGTTTCTTTATTTCAGCCTTAAATCTCATCTCTTTTCAGACCCCGGGTAAACACCACCCCACCTTAGCCGTCAGCTGCCAGGAAAGCCGAGGGCTGCGTCAAGTCCTCAGTAGAGGGGGCAGTCGCACGGCCTCTCCCGGGGGACCTTATTCCAAAGACTGATGCTGTGCTCCACTGGGCTTTCCTTTTCCCTCATGATGCTGTTAAGGAAACCCTAAAACAACGGGAAAGGTTAGACAAGAAAATCAGGAGGGTATCTTTGATTTAGTAGTTTTGCCGCACCAAGTTTTTAAAATGTAGAAGGTCTACTCATCTCAATAGAAGTGTCACCTTTCTGAAAACATAGCGGAGCTATTTTCCACTACAGAAATGATTCTTTCCCAAACACTGGAGCTTTTGATGCTTCAAATGCAATCTGAGCGATTTATTCGATTTTTTTCCTCTTCCAGTAAATCATTTATAGAGCGCTCAGTTCACAAAATCCTATTTTTTGAAAGGATGTACAAAATGTCCCCAAAATTACTGACTCTTGCATCCCATGTTCCTACCAGGTATCCATGAAAGGTTTATAGACTTCCCTTGTTATAAACTAATTGATATTCTCTACCAGCTTTAATCTTGGCAGTTCTCTCTTTTGGGGTCTGAGGGAGATGTGCAGGATGTCAAAGCTGTCAGAGGAGGAGAGAATCAAGAAAGCCTGAGGGTTTCTTAACAGTAAGATCCTACAGACTGATCCTTAAGAACTGGGATTCTTAAGCTCATAGACCTAATCACAGGGAAGATCAATCCCTCCTGTCAGCGGTGCTTAGCCACAGGGAAGAGACCGGCACCTACTGCCTCACTCTGAGCCTCAGTTTTACCCCCCAAGAAGCACCTACTTGCCGCCCGCACTCTTTTGGGGAGGGAAAATGATTTTCTGTCTAGGAGGCAGCGAAGGTGAGAACAAGTGTGCTCAAGCAAAACCGGCACTGCGTCTGTGTGGCCGGCTGCACCCTGCCTCCCGTGGGTGTGCATGCGCATGCGCATGCGCATCCACCAGCAGGCGCTCTGCTGGTCCAGCAGTCAGGTTCCTTCGATGTAAGCCAGTGAAGCCAGGAAATGGGAGGAAGAAACCCGCGATGCGGCCCTGCAGGAGCCTCTACCATACGCAGCTAATATCTAGGTGTCCAACTGACCACTGCCTTGGAGAAGGACAGAGGAGGCAATCACTTTATAAAGACAAGGAAAGTGATGCAAAAAGTCAAGGGGAAAAAAACCCTACCATACAAGGTTAGGGATGTTTTGGTGTTCAGTACATAAAGTGCAAAGACAATGAATTTTAGATTCATGCTAGAGTACTGTCTTATGTAGCTATTAAACACAAATGAGTTAGCTCTCTGTCTATTAGTGCTGTGGTAGATTAATGGGGGAAAAGACATTGTAATTTGAACAGTGTTTCTATTGAGAGAGAGAGAACATAAAAATCAGGCATGAATATGTGAATGTTTTGCAGTCAGGATGCATGGTTTAAATCAAACTCTGCCTCTGTGAGCTAAGGGCTGAAACCTCTCAGAAACTTCATCTATCTGTGTCACAGTTTTATCATCTGTAAAAATTTCAAATTTGAAAATAGAAAACAGTCTGAGATCAGGACCTGTGGCCTTCACGGATGCACCTCAGAGCTGTGATGATCATGAGAAACACATGAAGCACGTTCACAAACATGCAGCATGAGTGCCTGTTGCTGCTGTTACAGGTTAGTGTGCTTATGCGGGATGGCCAGGAATGACACAGGCGAGACTGTTAACATTAGTCACCACAGCTGGGGCAGACCAGAGGGAAGCTGGGAGGGTAAGAAAAGGAAAACAGAAGTGGAAGAACAGTGGAATCAAAAGAAAATTTATAATGACAGATAAACACAGGAAAAGATGTGTCACATTATATGTCATTAGGAAATTCAAATTAAAATAACAGTGAGATACCATTATACATCTATCAGAATAGTAAAAATGGCACACACTGACAACCTCAGATGCTGGCGAGGGTGTGGAGTAAAGCAGGCCTTACACTGCTAATGGAAGAGCATCATGGTACGGCCGCTCTGGAGCACAGTGACTTCTTACAAAACCGAACACTCTTACCATCCATCCAACCTAGCAGTTAACCTAAGTGTGTTGAAAACATCTGACTGTGCAAAACCTGTACACAAATGCTTATATCAGCTTTGTTACTCATTCCCTAAACTTGGAAGCCACCAAGACGACCTCCAGCAGGCAACAGACAACCCGATAGTACAACGCTGAAGAGAAATGACCTGTGTTAGTTACTTTCCTCTTGCTGCTGAGACAAAATATCCTACACCCACAGTTAAAGGGAAAAGGGTACCTTTAGTTCACTGTGTGTAGAGGTTTCAGTCCATAGGTTTCAGGGGCTCCAAGGCAGGGCGGCACATGGTGGCAGAAGACAGCAAAAGCAACACGGGACTTTAACAGCATCTTTCTGCTCCTTGTATCTTACACAGACTACTGGCATTAGGCAATGTCAAACCAATCGCTCACATGTAGTGGTTTAGTAATCACACACCTTTAGCCCCAGCATCACAGAGTCTAGATTTTCCCACCTCAGAAAAAGCCCCAGGTACAACTGCATGAGGCTTTGGAGGGCACCAGGATACAAGTCATAGCATGAGCTAACATGAATTACCATGAGCACTGTGAATTACCAAGAGAAAGAAGCCGATCTGAAAAGGGTAAGCACCATGATTCCCACCATAGGATACTCTAGGAAAATGGTACAGCTGGAGAGAAAAGGGTTTGGGCAGGGAGGGAGGAACAGGTGGAGCGGGGTATCAGGGCAGTATCTGTCTGACACTGTCACAGGGTTTCCACATCATGGTACATCTGGTAAGAGGATTTCTGGAGTTAGGAGTAGCCATATGGAAGCGTAGGCTTGCCAGTGTGACAAATGTGAGGTTCTGATAGTAGGGGATGCCATATGTGTAGGGAGAGGTGAGGGGTATATGACAACTCTCTGTACTTCAATTGAGGTTCAATTGCTGTGAACCTAAACTGCTTTAAAATATAAATACCATTTATAAATTCACTCATGCCAAAAGAAAAAAAAAAAGAAGAAGAAGAAGCCTAAATGTTAACAGTCATTGCTCCAAGTGATGCAGTCAGGGACAGCTTTCTTCGTATATTTTCTCCTTGATTTCTGACTCATGCTTCTGCTACTCTCTCTGGCTGTATCACTCTCCCTTCCCCCTACCCCAACAAGTGATGTCTATTTATCTAGTTACCCTTTCACCACCCTGGCACTCTGCCACCTGGTGTAGATTTCACAGCTTTAGAATTGCCCCGGACTCTTCCCTCTCTCCCCTACTGGAGCTGAGCCTTCACCGGAAGTCTATTTCATTCTCTCTGTATTGCCAACACCCTGCACAGTGCCAGCACAGCCATCTCATGAATATTGCTGAGTATATGAATATGAATTACTTTGATAAATCAAAATAAATGGACAGAAGAATAATCAGCGCAAAACCTGAAAAAGGTGAAAGACCCAAATAATAAGATGGAGACGGGGACTGGCAGCAAACCCTGGCCACAAGAGGAGATGATAAGAGCATAGGCTGGAGGCGTCCTGGGCAGTGTCTACACCACCGTATGCTGAAATACAAAGTGCGATGAGGCCACACCAACCTTCATGACACATTCTTGAGACTGGTACTGAGCATGCAGGTTGGCAGTAACGTGCCAACAGGGAAAGAGGGCCCTGGACCCTGGGATTTTTTACTTCTACCGGGCTGGAAACACTCACACTTGCCCCAGCACCAGCCACTGCCAATAACCTGTCAATATCGTTCCAAACGTGGCCCTAAGAACTCCCTGTTTTAGACTTTCCAAGCATTTCTGCTCATGTGTGTGTGGGCAGAGAGAGAGAGAGAGAGACAGAGAGAGAGACAGAGAGAGCGCTGTCAAGGGAACTGTAGCACAGCCCTTCACGTCTGCTCCTCATCCACTGTGGCCAGCCCAGTCACCCAAAGACAGCAACCCTTTCCATTCCTAGATACCCCTATTTCTGGGAAAGAAAACTATTCAAAAGCGAGGAGGGAAGAAGAGGAAGAGAACAAACAAGTGAAAGGAGACCTCCTTGCTTTTCCTTACAGAAACCTGCCGCCGACGGAAGGCAGCCCACGGGCAGATCCGCCAGCCTGAGTCCTCCCCTCTCCTAAGTGCAGACACTCCTTCATGTCCTCCTAATCCTCAAGCAAAGCTCGGAGAGCACAGGAAAACTCTGTAGGATTGCTTGTAAGCAGGGCCAGGATCATCCTGATGGTGGCGTTGGCCTCTATTCTCGTCCCTGTGCTACCCTGTGCACAAAGCTCCGAATCTCATTTCAAGAATTCACCTGCTCCAATTTTGTCTCCTACCCGAGGTCTCGACCCTCAGCTGAATTACAATTAGTTGCCTTAGGGATCCTAGAGGAGACTCATTTCAGAGGAAAATGCCTTCTGCCAGGCTGTGCCAGTCTAGCCCGTAGTTAACATTTATGCATCTCAAGTCTGTGAACTGCGTCTACAAATGGGGCCCAGAGAAATCCATCTTTTATGATGGCCCATATTTGCTGTACTTTAGACAGGTCTCTCCATAATTCTGAAATTGTTCCTCCCAAATCTCATTTTTAGAACAATCACTGCCGAGTAAGTTTTCTTCCAAAGCTGCCTTGAGAATTCCTTCTTGGAACAAGAATAATGATTGTTTTTCTGAAAAATGAAGGTGGCAAAATCTGAGTGCTAATGTGCAGGATCGGGGGTGGGGCGGTGCTGGGAGTTTCCCAGCTGGAGTGAAGCTATGTGAAGAGGGGGCAGCAGTCAGGGGCCCCAGTTCCCACTGTCCTCTGTGAAACGGGACAGCGTCTGGTCTCTAGGCGAGGGCGTGAGGACGGTACCACACTGTGTCAGTGGTTTCGCCTGGAGAAACAGGTCCACTGGAGGGTACCATTCTCAGAACTCGGACCTTTCCTTCATCAAGACTGGCGCAGTCTTCTTTGGGAAGGCTATACTGTCTTTACACTGCGCAAAGTATTGAGGGCACTGGGGTGCTAGTGACCCAAACCATCCGTGTCCAGACTGACTGCTCTTCATGGTGAGCTTCTGCAGCAGGAAGTCTGCTCCTCGACACAGCAGGAAGGTCATCTTATGAGCAGCTCCTTCAGGAACAGGAAGGAGTAACGTCCTGCTGTGGAACACACTTACCCAGCTATGGCAGGGAGCGATGGGCTGTGTTAGAGCCCAAGAGCAGGGTGCTTCTCCCTCCTCTGCAACCACATAGTGTGAGCTCTTGCTCACTGCCCCAGGCCTTGGGTTTCCCATTTGTAAAACGAGCAAGATGAGCTACATCTGTGGTTTTCACACATTTTCACATGCAGCAGACTGGCTCCTAGTGAACCCACGTGTGCGTGAACCACGTGGTTCTCCCTGCCCATGCCTGGACTGCTCTGAGGACAAGCTCAGTGACACTGGCTAGAGGGTCCTGAAATTTTTTGTTAACCGGACAAGGAGAAATGCACGTTTCTTATGCTAGGCTTATTCCATGTCTTCAGAAACAATATCCTGTGCCCTGAGATGCTCAGACAAAAGTCCTCTTACGGCAGCTGACACTCCAGAAGAGCGGCTTACAGGATGCTCGGCTGAACACAGATGTGGGCAGCTTGGTCACCACAGGATCCACCACGCCTCGCACAGCTGTGCTGGCTTCACTGGCTGAGGCAGCCTGGCTGCTGCTGCTGGTTTTCGATGCGTGCAAAGAAGCCACCATTTTCCTTTCTTCCTCATTTATTCCCTAGTTCACGAACATTTATTAAGTACCCACATCTAGACACCAATGATCTGGGTAGAAGACTGGTGATAAATACACAGTCAACAAACAGTCACATAGTCACCTGCAAGAGCTGTGCCCAGTGGCAGTGGGACTAACCAGAGATGGCTGGACAGGCCGGGCCAGCGTGACAGGCCCTGAGAAGAGTGGCACAGCATGCAGAGACCCTGGGGTGAAACCTGGGGTGCTGTTGCTATGAAAAGAGGGATGGGAGAATAAGCAGTAAGCGCAGTTCTGGCTGCTGTGGCCCTGGGGGAGGTGCAGCCGATCCCCCAAAAAGGCGGGAGAGGAGTCTAGGAAAAGGAAAGCAGAGAAAGGAGTGGAAGGCCGGGACCGGAACAGACCCTCCACGTGGCTGCAAAAAAGGGCGAAGGTACAGGGAGAAGATTTTGTGGAAGAAAAAACAGTAGTCATTGGATTAATGTAGCACAATTTGCAGAAACACTTTCTGCCACAGAAGGGGGAGCCCAAACTTTAGCTCTGTGCCGGCATCTAATCCTGACTCCTGCTCCTGCTCACCAGCCTCAGTAGCCAGCAGCACTTGCAATCGCAAGCTTACACTTTCAGTGTGCACCCTTGCCAGACACCACCCTATGCGCTCCACACCGATTAGCTCACTCAGTGGCCACAGCACTCAGTACTTTCATGATTTCACCTCACAGAGCAGGAACCGAGAACAGAGAGGTGAAGTGTGTGAGCTGAGGTCACAGAGCTCATCCGTGGCAGGGACAGGGTCAGAGACCATCTCCAGGCTCTCTGCGGAAGAGCAGGACTGCGGGCAGAGGGAGGCACACAACACGATGTCACAGAGAGAAACAAGCATGCTGCCTCCCCCGGTGACAGGTGAGGAGCAGGGAAGGTAAAGGGTGCCGTGGGAACACTGGGGCTTGGAGAGAGCTGAATTACATGCATGGGCATCACACGCACACGGAGGCCTGGCGCTACAGCATGTGGGTGTCACAGTAAAGCAGAACGTGGGCTGGTGAACTGCTGCTGGCTCCCACTGTCCAGGACACACATGTGGACACCTTCCTAGCCATGCATGGCAGGCAGGGAGGGCGGGGATGTGTCAGAACCAAGCACAGGGTTCCTGCTCCTCCTCTGGGGCCAGCCTATGTGCTCTTAGTTCTGGCTTGTCCAGCTTCCCAGGCCTTGGGCTTCCTGTTGGGCAGCAACTCCTGGCCCTCTGCCACTGCTTATTAGTGCCTTGGAGGGCAGGTGAGCAGAGGAAAGGGCAACTTTCTGTTCTGTGGCATATGGTAAAATCTTCCATGCCAGGAGTGAGCCAGAAGCCACTGGCTAAATGGCAGTGTTTTTTCCCTTGAGTTTCACCTTTGACCCCACCTGTGTGTCCCTTACACTCCCAGACTGATGGAATTTCAGGGTGAGACTCATAGCGAAGGGGCTCTGCATGAGCTTAAGATGACATGCTTGGGGCTAGAGAGATAGGCTCTAAGAGCTGTGACCCAGCGCAGGTCCCTGGGCCTCTCGGGGCCTCAGTTGTCTCATCTGAGAAAGAAGGTGGCTTGTTTGCCACTTCTATGTTGTGTCTCCTTTTCCTGCCCCAAGCAGAGAGACAGCGCATGAAACATTCACATTCTCAGCCACTCTCGAAGACAGGCTGAATGGCTGTCAGGCTCAGGTGCAGAAGTCTCAGGACGCATGCTCCTGAACAAGAGGCAAAGCTTGACAGAAGAAGGCTGGCTAACCCTTGCCCTCCCTCCTCATTTACTCAAAGGGAAACTTTCTACAAGTTCAGCAGCCATTTTCTGACCAGGAGGATGAAGAAGCAGAGAGAAAAGGTTTGGTTCTTTTAGAACAGCTTCAAATAGACAGTCATACCAGTCTTGGACCTCTTGTTTTATGGTAGACAGAAAGATGGACAGACAGACAGATGGTGTGGTGGATTAGCTAATGGGCACCTTGCAATGCCCAGGTGAACTGAATCACCATGGTCCGGGCATGGAAGATTCACCTGAGGATTGTCGCCAACAACATAAAATGAGAACTGGAGGGGAAGATCGGGGGCTCTGATTTTCTAGGAGCTTGCTGTGGTTGGTTTTCCTGACAGGACCTCGGCTGGTCTTGCTTGTAGGAGGAGCACGGGCCTCCCTGTTGCTGGGACTCACTGCTGTTCTCACAGGGCAGCCCTAGTCTTCACTGTGATCGTCACTTCCTGGCTCCAGGGCGGATCCCCTCAGCCTGGTGGCACAGGGCCTTCACCCCACCGGCCCAGGTTTTCTGGCTTTCACCATTGGCCTTTGGGCCCTCTGGGGCAGATTCTCCACATGGACTTGGATGATATATTGCTGTGGCCTCCAGGTCACTGGCTGGTCTCGTGGGGGAACATTGCCTTGGGCTCTAGGCCTTCAGCTGGACCTGCGTGGGACATTGCCATGGGTCTAGGCCCGTGGCTGGATTCTCTGGGCCTCTACTGTGCAGTTAGATCTCTTGGACTCCTCCGCATAAGACTTTCTGGTTGACTATTATAAAATAGTCCTAATATACAATATTAAGATATATCTATCAACTCTACTACATCTCCCAGTTTACATTTGTAAGGACTTGCTACTGTTTTTCAATGCTAATTAATTTAAAAAACCTATGTGTTTATTTTGGAAAAAATTCTATAAATTATCTGTCCTGTATTAAATTTATTTCCCTTGCAAACTCTGACTATAAAAGATAGATAGATGAAACTGAGTGAATCTTTTACTTGTTTGATCCATTGTTTACCATGCTTCTGTTCTTTGCATTTAATTCATTTCTAAATTAATGCAAAGGGGTTAAAAATAGGATTCATTTGATGGTTGCTGTGTGTACTGAGTGAGATAATGTGTGTATGGCCAGGTCTTCAGCCCAGCTCGTGGCAAGAAATTTCATGAATGGAGACCCATAAGCTTAGGCTGCTACAGAGGGAAAACATGCCATCCTCAGCGAGTCGCAGGAGTATGCGAGCAGAGAGCTGGGAGGGGCTGATCCTACCTCGATCGCTGAAGTCATCAACCAACACGATCTCGGCCACCAGCTCCGGGGGAGAGCGGTTCAGCACGCTGTGGACGGTGCGGAGGAGGGAGGACCAGCCCTCATTGTGGAAGGGGATGATGATGCTGGTGTTGGGCAGGATCTCCAGGTAACGCTTGCTTTTGCAGCTGGAGGGAGACAGGGAGTGAGAAGAGTGAGAGGACAGGGTCAGGCTAACTGCAAATACCACCTCTTCGGCAGTCTCTGGGACCTTGACAGGGGCTGGAGAAAGCTTGGTCACCAGAGAACCTGCTGCCTCTCAGCACCCACAACTCCCGCCTCCAGTCCCTGCGCATGCCGCAAAGAAGTGTATCAAGCAAGAGCTGGCTCGGTGTGAGGCCACGACTCCACGTGGGGCAGACAGTGTCTGTGACACTCTGGTTTCCCTTCCCACCAAAGCAACTATATATTTTGGCTTTTGTCCCTGGTTTATGGTGCAGAGCATATAAAACCCTTGCAATTTCTCGGGCAAGAGACGTATGTGGAAGATCTTCTATTTCAATGTTTGTTTTCTGTGGCTAGTTCCTAACATAGAGATTCTAATTCCTCTGGAATTTCCTGGTGATCAGAGTGTCTTGTGTAATGACCCTGACTCTGATAAACTCCAAGAGCAAACTGGTCACCTGAAAGGCACTGGCTTGATTAGAAACTTGGAACTCTTGGGCTCCAGCTCCCTGCTCCAGCCAAGGGAGAGAAGCAGGAGCTTGGGCAAGTCCCTGAGCAAGCTGGTGTGATGGAGTTTCCTTAGACTCCTACATCATGGGTTGGGAGAGCTGCTGGGCCAGAGGCTTGGACAGTGCTGGGGAGACAGGGAGTCCAGGGAGGTGGGGGATGTGTCCTTCCAAGGTAACTTGCCTGGGCAGCACTCCTTTTGGCTGCCATCACTGTTCCTGGCAGCAATACCCCTTGTAATAAAGTGGAAAGAGGAAGTGTGGCCGGAAGGTCCATGAGCAGCTCTATCAAACCACCCCCAAGGAGGCTGTGAAAGGAATCTCTAATTTACAGCTGGCTGATCAAAAGTATTGGAGCCTAGATCTGTGGTCGCTCTGTGAAGGGGGGGGTCCTTAATGAGGAATATGTCTTCCAATACGTGGGATCTGAACCTGACTTGGGTAGGCAATGTGAGGACTAGTTTGAATTACAGGACATGCTGCAAGTGTTGCAGAATTGCTTGTTGGTAAGGGGGGGGAAGTCCATATATTTGGCCACAAAAATATTCTGTATTGAGACTGTAACAGAAGAAGTTTTTTCCTATGATACATCACTCCTTGTACATTTGTCTCCACGGAAGAAAATGACTCATTAAAGCATTTGGAAGAATGATGTGGGCTTCACTGGCTTGACCCCTCCTCTCCCTCCTGGGCTCTGCTCCCCATGAGCCAAATGGGAAGAAGGAGGGGAAAGCCTTCCCCTACAGGCATTTGACACCCTAAAATGCTCCAAGAAATGCACACCATTCTTTAATATCACCAAACATCTAGTTCATGTTCAAATGTTCTTGGTCTTAGTCTTTTTATAGTGGGCTTGTTTAAATCATAATAAATGTACATACTGTACTTCGTTGATGTATCTTAAATTTCTTATATATAAGTTGTCCCCTCTTTTCTTAAAATTTGTTTGCTGAAGAAACTGAGTTATTGGTCATACAGAGTCTTCCACCATCTGTACTTTGCTGCTTACATCTTTTGTCATTTTAACACGGTCTTTTGATCCCTAGCTGGTAGTTAGATTTAGAGACTTGAACTAATTCAGTGAGATACTGTGACAATGTTTCCGCAGTGGGCGATGTGTATGTCTTAGCAGACACTCAAGGTTCACTATGGGTTCCTCAAAACATGCTACGTAAATGTACAGACCACATGCGATCACTGTGAGACACACACTGTCATTTAGGTAGCTTTTCTTCTTTCCAATCTAGATGCCTTTCATTTCCTTTTCTGGTCCAGTTACCTTAGGGACCCAAGTCCTATGCTGTACAGAAGGAACAAGAGCAGACATCTTTGTCTCAGTCCTGATCTTATAGGAAAAATTTTTCTTTCATTATTGTGAATGACGTTTGTGTGGGTTTTGTCAGACTGAGAACTTCCTTATGTTCTTAGCTTGTTGAGGGTTTTACCCTCAAACACTGGATTTTATCAAACGCTTTTTTTTCCCATCTCAAGACAGGCAGGGAGTTGTAGTCCTTTATTAATATGCTGTATGACACTCATTGCCTTTCCTATGCTGAACAAACTTTGCACACCTGGGTCATGGTATATAAACTTTCATATACACTGCTGTATTTGATTTGCTAGCATCTTGCTAAGGATTTTTTTTTTGCACCTATATTCATGAGGTATATACGCATATGTAATTTTATTACGGTTTTTATTTGGTTTTATATATTATATTTAGTTTGCTAAGAGTCTAGGTTACTTATTTGCCTTTTCCTACAAGTAATAGTTTCATGAAAGAAATACCAATGTTATTATTACAGTTTTAAAAATTCTGCATGGTGTATCTTATTATGAATGTACAGTCAAATTTTATGTTTTAAAGCTACGTGAATAATTTCTCTCTACACAGATCTTAATCCATAGTTGGGCTCATTTATTGCATCTATCCTTTCATTCTCAGGGTTTCAGTTTTGCTGTTTAGTTCTGACTGAATCTTGCTGTTATATAAAATATTTACATGGCTCCATTGTCAAATCTAAAAAAAAATATGATTCAGCAAATTCTGGCTATTACCTCCAACTCCATCTAGTTCTCCCCTTCCTTTTAGAACATATTTTATTTTGTGATTAATCCTTGCATTATTTTCTTTATTTCTTTAGCAGCAGCAACTACATACATAAATTGCTATCCTCTTGGTCTTTTCTTGGATACATGGTAGCAGGCTAAACACTTTGCTTTACCTTCTCTTTTCAACTTAGCAATATATCCTAGAAATTGTGCCCTAAAAGGACTATGGCTTTTGGATTTTTTATTTTTTAAAGAAACAGGTAAGTTCAGGGCTGGGGAGTTAGCTCAGTGGTTCTGGCTCCTGTCTTGGAAGCGCAAGGACCCGGGTTCGATCCCCAGTAACCACATACCATACTGGGCATGGAGACTCACGACCAGCAGCAACCAGTACCACATACCACAGTGCTGGGAGTGGTGGCTCACGCCTGTAATCCCAGCACTCGGGAGGCAGAGGCAGGAGGATTGCTGTGATGTGAATTGGAGGCTGAGCTCAGGGCCAGCCTGAACCACAAAGCGAGACTCTGTCTCAAAAAAAACCTTAAAAAAAAAAAAAGAAATAGGTAAGTTCAATTCAGGGGCCAAAACTCAAGTCAATCTGGTCACACCAGAACCGTTTTACAAAAAGAAATCTTATTTACCTGCTTTATAGTAAGTCTAGCTTCAGAAGGGCAGTGGGGAGGGAAGGGAGAAGCTTCTAGAACAGTGCTTCAGAAAGGGCAGTCCTGCGTGGGCAGAGGCTCACATCAGTGGGAGTCGTCCTCCGCTCAGCAGACAGTCTGAATTGGTCTGTCAGAGTGGCCAGCAATGTGGACTTTAACACGTCCTCCGGGTGATTCCGGTGCCTGCTCAAGCTGGAGAATCACTGTCCTGTAATACCCACATTCCCAAGTGGAAAAATGGGCTCCTGAGGTGAAAGCCGGAGTGCAGGCAGTGTCCTAGGCAGTGCTCTGGGCAGACACACCTGCAGGCCAGTGGGCCAGGCGGCTAAGGGAAGGAGCTTAGCCAGTGCGCCTGCGTGGAGATCTCAGCTCACTCTGTCAGGCACTCTAGAGCCGAGGCGGCCTTTCTGAGTTGTCCCAGTCTGAGACAAAAACTGGCCTTTCTAACCAAGCACCTTGGGCAGCCCTGTAACAGAAACTCTACATGAACCTCAGAGCCTGAGTCATTCACTGTCTGGTCCATAAAAAATGTCTGTAGGCTTCAATTCCATTTCATAGCAGCCCAAGTTTTTCTTCATTGCAAATAGCACCTTCATATATGCTATTTAGGTGTTTGCTTATTCATCTTTCTTCTTTAGAAAGTAAGCACCATGAGTAGGCGACTTCAATGCCTAGCGCAGAGCAAGGTACACAGTCTATGAGCAGGAAGTACTTGCTGAATGCATGCAGGAATGCAGTGCATCCCCAGCTCCCAACTCTTTCCTTCCACACGTCCCGCAGCACTGCCCAGGGCAGGCAGCAATTCTCCTGCAGGGAATATCTTTGCCCTGCCTATGGTTGGCAGGGCTCAGGAGGAGGGGCATGTCCAACATAGTGAGCAAGAGTGCTCCCTATGCTCTCTGTGTGGCTCCTGTGGGAGGAGAGAGGGATTCCTGAGGCCCAAAGAGAGGACCTGAGTGCCAGGCAGGCACAGAAGGAATGACTGTCCACCCTGAGTCTCCAGCCGGAAGTCTGGGCCATGGGCAGAGCATCTGCCCTGAGGGTGACAAGTCTGGACCCGCAGCAAAGGGACTTTGCAGACTAGACTGAGCGTGAAGAACGTGAGATGGGTTTGTACAGCGAGACTCTCCTGGTGACTCTGATGTGATTGCAGGGCCTATGATAGCAGAGGATCTTTCTTTTGGGTTACAGAGTGAGAAGAAAAATGAAGGTTTCAAATGTGAAAGGGACTCGATCCATGGTTACTGGCTCCGAGGCTGCAGGAAATGGTTGGAGCTGGGAGGGTGGGAGCCTTAGAGGCTGGGATTGGTCTGCAGCTGGCAGACAGAGAGGGCACAGGAGCCTCAGTCCTCAGGACTAAAGAGCCAAGACCCCAGATGGGCAGGAAGGAAGGAAGGAATGCAGCCCGGCCACCGACACTTTGATTTTAGCCTGGTGAGGTTTCTGACCTCTGAAACTTTAAGAATAAATTTGTCCTGTTAAAACTGGTAAAAATAAGCCATATGCTGTGTTAAGCTCCTAAATGCATGATAATTTATTATGGCAGTTGTAGAAAACTAATGCTCAATACAATATGTAATAGTCATATTTTACACACGTAACTAATACTGTATGCAAGACATAAACATCAGTTGCAAAATACAAAAAGCAAGTCACACATATAATTCCTCATTTCTGGCTCTTCTTAAAACACAAGCAACACTGACCCCAGTTGGTGCCATGGAACAGCTGACGCTGACAGTGGATGTCCCTGCTGTCACCACTCAGCATGTCCCCTGCAGACACTGCCACTCTCTCCTCGCATGACTTCCCTGGACCCTGGAGAGACTGGGATTTGAGAGCCTGGAAGGGCAAAGTGTTACAGGACGGGCTCCAGGTAAGAGGAGCTTCGGGGAAATCTTGGGACACTGCATGTCCCCAAAGTGTCTCCTTTGTGCACCACTGCCGCCTGCTGTTTAGGGGACTGTGCAGGGTATCCTGAGAGGCATCAAGAAGTAGAGCGGACTGATGGACGGAGCAAGGACTGGATGGATGGCTGGTCAGGAAGTGGGGAACGCTCACTGCAGCATCTTGATGGGGACGTGGGTGCTCACTGCCCAACTCTTTGAATTTCTCTGTATGTTTGATATTTCTCAGGAAGAACTATTGAGTAAAAACCCAGGCACTGTCCATGGTTCTCAGGTTCAAATTCTACCTTTGCCCGAGGGACCACGGGAAGCTGTTATGTGCCATTTCCCTGGCTACCTGGCGCACGGTGAACCTTCTGGACCAAGAGGAAGGACCCCTGGCCCGGTGGCATCGAGCTCATTTCCATCTGTGCCAACTGGACTCCCCAAGTCCGGCAGTCCAGTTCCAACAGACAGGCAGTCTCTCTCTTTTCCTCTGGGGCTTCCAGACTGCTTTGATGTCCCCATTTGTTCCTCAATCTTGCCTGATGGTTTTTATGCAGGCCCCAGGAAGCCTCCCTCGGTCCCTTTCCCACCTCTTTAATCCCTTTGATCATTCCAGCCTGTCTTCTCTGGGAACCTTCGACTTCATTATGTCGGCTTTCTCAAACAAATGAAAGCACCACTTCTTAAAAATCCCTTTCCCTTAACTCAGCCGAGTCCTTTGTGGCCAAGAAAGACAGGCACTATCTAGCTTGCTACAAAAGTCCCTGCTTTCCATGCAATTTCACAGGAGGTTTGCGTGACTGAAGAGGGATGGGAGGGGACAGGTGCAGTAAAGTGCCTGGAGTCGGTGAGTGAGACACAATAGTGCAGTTCTCACCCGGCAGACAGCCCTGGCTCTCCGCTGGAGTTGGGCCCCCAGCCTGCTGCGAGATAAGCAAACGCCATGATGCTTTAAGGAAAGCAAAGCTACCACAGACTAAATTCACTTCTAATTCAATTCCATTGTGGAATTAAACATTATTCAGAACTCATAAAAGACTCAGCTTGGATCCTAGTCACGCTAGTGCTGATCTTTCTCTTTTTAATCTACTGTCTTTCCTTCTCCTCTAGCCTTTCTTGCCTTCATTTCTTAAACAAACACAAAGCTGCAATTTGACTTCTGCTACAAGCACTACTTAGTAGTTTGGTCCCAGCTTAGACATGGTCCTTTGTTTAAATAAAATTTTAAAAAGTGCAGTGCTGCTAAAATTGTTCCCCGCAGTATCCAGCAGAGAACCCACTCCACGCCCAGGCCACAGGGTCCCTTCATGAAAGCTCCTGCCAGGCCTCGTTTCTCCTTCTCTTATTAGGCCTCGGTTCAGAGGACACAGAGAGGCCTGGGGATGGCATGGAGGAAGACAGAAGGCTGTCCCTGCCCACAGATGCCCCCTGTGGTTACCAGCCCCATGGGAAGTGAGGTTACACAGTGGATGGTGGAAAGTACCCAGGGCTTTTGTGTGATGAGTAAGAATCCTTTGTGTGATGCTTTCAGAATTTAGCCACAGAAAATGTGGACTCCAGGGGAGACTAGGGCACTGCTCCCGCTGTAAAGGGCCGGCGTGGCTCCTGCAGCAGGGCAGGCAGGTACCCACCTCCTCAGGCCCAGGGCTTTGGAGAGCAGGCCTCCTGCTGCTCCTCGGATGCAGATCAGCACAGGGGAGGCAAGTGGGGAGTGCAAAGTCCTTTCTACCTGAGGAAAACAGAGCCTGGAGGAGTAGCGACTTTAACCGGGCCTCACACTCAGAATTTATTTAAAATAACTGTGACAGTCACTGGGTCACTGAGAAACAGCACCTGACACCCGAAGGCAGAGGAGCACAGGTTTACTTTGGCTCACAGGTTGTACAGGGTCCGGTCCATAGTCGGGGGCTCCAAGGCACTACAGCATGGCAGAAGGCATCACAGAGGAGAACTGCTCATGGGATGGCCAGGAGGAAGCAGACAGGGGTCAAGGAGGATCAGGGAGGAGGAGGGAGAGAGGCCAGCACAGGACACGGCCCCAGTGACCACTCCTTCACAGGCCTCACCTCCCAACCTCACATCTAGCTATAAACGCAGCGGCCGGATGCGGAAGTCCACTGATCACAAAGCCACGATCCAGTCACCTTCCAATAGCCCTTCCTAGGACAACATGAGGCTGGGGGGTGGGGTGGATCGAGATATAAATTTTAACAGTTGAGTTATCCTTGATTTCAAAGTGATAGTTGTTCAGCCAAAAATCTGGAAGTCAAGAAAGTCCAAAGGAAAACTGGTACCAAAAGCTAATACAGCCGGGCATGGTGGCTCACACCTGTAATCCCAGCACTCGGGAGGCAGAGGCAAGAGAATTGCTGTGAGTTCAAGGCTGAGCTCAGGGCCAGCCTGAGCTACAAAAGTGAGAGCCTGTCTCAAAAAAAAAAAAAAAAAAGCTAATATAGATGAGTAATAACTTAAAATGGTTCTACCTATAATTCTTTGATTTTTACAATGGTGTAAAAGCAAAGGTAGAAAGTTTACTTCCCGTTCTAAGTTCTGATCCTTTCCCGGACTGGCGCCATGCGGTTTGATACCTTTAGTGGCACCGGGCAGGGGATGGTCTGCAGTCCTGTTGGTGGCACAGTCACAGGCTAAACCCCCAGGGGTGTTCACTGTGCTGTGTGGCCAAGAACACCCCTGAACCTCCGGCTAGGGCACCAAGAGTGCTTCACACAGTACCTTCCAAGCACAGAAGCCTGCAGCGAGTGCAGCAGAGACTGGTTCTGCCCAGACCCACGGATGCTAACCCTGTCAGCGCTCGGGGTGTGTCCTCCTCTGCACTCTCGCACACACACTCACTTCCAGCGTGACACACAGACGCCTGTCCTCTCTCTGCTCTTCCCTCCTAAACCCTCTGTGGGCTTCCAGAGAGGCCTGGAAGCCACCCTGCAGGGGCAGCATCAGGTGTGGTGATGCCCCTAACTTCCCCACAGAGGACCGAAGCAGTGACATTATGAAACTTCTGCACACGCACAAATGACCACCTGGAGGTCCCCTCGGCTCAGATTTCCTGACCCCAAAGGGCACCGTGAAGACGAGACTCCTGCGCACTGTGGAATCTCGAGAGACTTGCGTGGAGTCATTTCACACCCCCTGCTGCACGTCCTCTGCCCTGCCGGGCTGAGTCACGAGGACAGAGAGGTGCGGCTGGGGACGCTGTGGACACATCAGCTCAATAATGAAAAAGAAAGACAAAGTGAATGTCCATCCATAGGAGAAGATTAAAGGCTGAAAATTCAAATGACTGAATACTGATAAGCTGTTAAAAAGCAGAAGATGACAATGATGATAATAGAGCACAGGCAGTTGTGGGCACTTATGCATATTAAGTCACTGAATTCTCACAATACTCTGATGAGGCATGGACTTTTACAGAGAGGAATACATAAAGTACCAGTTACTTGCCAATGGTCAAATAGCTGGGAAAGGGTGGAGTCTGTATTTAAAGCTTCCTGTCCTTTCTACATACTAATATTTTCACAGGAATAATTTATCAGTGCTATGAATCATATAAGCACAAGAAGAGAGAATGGATAAACCACAAAAGCCAAGGAAAGTAAGCAGGAGTGTGAAAGCTGACCTCTAATTTGTCCTCTGCAGTGTCATGGTCAGGGTCCCTTCACTGGATCTGTTTCCCTTTGTGTCCTAAGACGGCAGGACTGACACAAACGCCACTTTTTCCTGTGCTAACAGCGTGCTGAGGCTCCTCGGGGAATCTCCTACCCCTCAGCCCTACAGAATCTGGGTAGAGTCGGCTCCTCCTCGCCCGGGGGCAGCGGGAGCCTGGCTCAGCCCCTCACAGAATCACACCCCTCCAACCACCAGATTAAATCCGAGGGAGTCTTTGCAGAGAATCGCTGAGAGGTACACAATTTTCTGTTGAAGGTGAACAGGGCAGGAAGATAGGAACTGGGCCTGCCTGGAGCACTCCCTGCTGCAAAATGGAGTTAACAGAGGGCGAAACAGCCACGGGCTGCGGAGAGGGATTCCTGCTGGCATAATGGGCCTCAGATCCCACTACCACAGAAGCTTGCAAAGTCTGCTCCAGGCTCTCTCAGGCATAACCAACAGGTTTTTTCCTTAAATCACCTCTGAGTTACAACTGAAACAACACCTGCTGGTAGAACTGGACGGTCACTAAGGTCTGTCAGTCAGTCAGGTCAATTTGTTTCAAGGATCTCTCTCGGGAGATCCTTGGACCTGAAGGGATAGCCTATCTGTGTGCCGCAGGAGAACTTTGTCCATTTGCTCAGAAGGACAAAATGACAGGGGGAGTGGGTCACGGGAGGGCCAGGAGGCAGCAGGAGAAATGGGAGAGAACTGAGCTTATTTGTGACCCAGCAGCCTACAATTTAACATTCCCTAAAGGATTCTGAGCTCCGGGGACCCAAAGGCCAATCTAATATGCCAGCCCCAAAGGCAGACCCTCGAGGCTTACTGCTGGAGCACTCAACTACAAAAGAGAGGTCAAATACAAGGGAGCCATCTCAAAAATCTTCTGAGTCAACTCGGAAACAGGACAATCCACTCAACTCACTAGCACAGGGACATCCACAGACCAGCTGACCAAACCTGACACTGCCTACAGGGGTGAGAAGGGGGAGGGGACAGCAAGACACCTGCCCCGAGACTCAGGGGTTTGTGGAGAACTCAGTGAACAAGGCTCGCGATTTCAGTGTGCCGAGCATCAGGCCTGGCCACCCCAGAGCAGGCCTGGGCCCAGAAATGTGCAGTGAGAACTCTGCTCCTGGGTCGGGAATCCCTGTCTGGCCCCTCGGCCTCCAGCCAACTCGCTACTCAGAACACTCCTAGCTGCTCCCTGCCTCACTGTTCACTTACTCACCAAATGGAGACTGAGCACCTTCACATGACTGGTGCTCTGCTGAGCCCAGGATCAGCACAGGGTAACGAACAAGCTGTCCCTGTCCCCCAAGAAACAGTGTCAGGACAAAGAATACAAGGAGTAACAGGCTGTGACAGCATTTCCTGCCTCCTGCATGTGGCTGTGAGGTGAGAATAGGAGAAAGAACCTAAAGTGACAGAGTGAAGGCATCATGAGTGGCATGTCCTTGTGTCCAGCCTTGGGCTGTGACCCAGAGAGCAGGCCACCAGAGCTGCTGGTTGAATTGGAAGGAAAAAGGGCCAGGACCAGTCCTCATACTTTCTAAGAGGAAAGTGAGGCTCGGAGAGGTAATGCGGTGACCCAGGACACACGGCCAGCTGGGGTAGGACTGAGAGGTGGACTTCGCTCCTCATTTAGTTATGACACGAAGTAACAGACCATGTGGCCTCTTCACTCTGCCTTCATACAATGGACTTGCAGGTTAGAGCTGAGAAGTGAATGGGAAAGGAGCACACTGGTGTCCTGTAAACCCGAGGACAGGTGGTGTATACACTACCCTGGTCCAAAAACAAACCTTTGTGCCCATCAGGACAGCCACAGGGCCTGCTGGGCCCATGTCCAGTGCTTCTGACAGACATGGCTTGCTGAGGAAGGGTCCTGGGAGGTGGGGCTCAGAACTGCCCCATCCTGGGCCAGGAGCAGAAGCATGTCCCTGGGCCAAGGGCAGCCAAGGCATTGACTTGTCAGTAGTGAACAGTCTCAAAAAAATCACCAGGCCTGGCTGGGGATTTAGCTCAGTGGTTCTGGTGTCTGCCTCACAAGTGCAAGGTCCTGAGTTCGATCCCAGATAAGCACATACAACAATGCTGGGCGTGGTGACTCACGCCCACTGGCAGTCAGAACCACATACCATAACGCTGGGTGAGGTGGCTCATACCTATAATGCCAGCATTTGGGAGGCAGAAGCAGGATGACTGCTATGAGTTCAAGGCTAGCCTATGCTACATAACTGAGTTCAGGGTCAGCCTAAACTACAAGCGAGAACTTGTCTCCCCAAAAACACAAAAAAATCGCCAGGCCAATCAAATTCTCCTCTTGGGGATAATACGACTATGAGGTAAACAAAGAAGGTCAGTGGGTCAATGAAGGGAGGAGACAGAGAGCTACACAAGGCCTGTTCAGGATAGAATCCGAACTTACTGATCTAGATCTGCTTGGGGGTTATGAGTGAACCTAGGGCCACATGTGGAAGGGGCTTTCCTTTTCAGGTGCTGAGAGCCAGCTCCTCCTCTGTGATGACCAGCTGGCTTTCCCCGCCATCCACCTCACTGTTAGTCTCATGTCCCTTCACTGTCCTCCCCCACAGAGGACACCCTCTTAGAGGATGTAACTTGCAAGTCAAGTCTCCCCTACTCCTAAATCCCTTCTCTGGGATAAAAAAAGGAAAAAGCAAGCATCCAAAAGCTGTACCACATCTAGATCAACTGTTTACTTGATTTTTCTTTTATGATTTTGGAAATTGGATTCTTTTAGAACTGAAGTTTTTAAAATGCAGAAATCTCATTAATTTGGCAATTAATTTCAGACTTGCAAGTCATGGACATGAGACTGCTAGAGGCCATGTTACTGTGGTACGTACTCTGCTTGGTCAGTACAATGCCCACCGCACCCTACGGTGCTGTGGGCAATTCTGTGGGACACTGGAGATCCGGATGACAGGATCTCCATACGATGACAGTGTGAGATGGCATATCGCATATCCTAAGCAGTGGTCCTGAGTCTGGAGCTAAAAGAAAACCCACTTCCAGGAGAGGTGCAGGCAGAGCCCGGGCTGAAGGGACACTCACACCTGCATTCAGATCTTACCAGTATCATCTACAGGCCAAGTCAGCAAAGAAAACAAGTCTCAGTTTCCCTTCAGGTAAAGTGGGGATGTAAGTCCTTCCAGAGGAGGCTGCATGGGAGCAAATGCACCGGGACAGCATGTGGCACATACAGACAGGTTCTTCCTCTCGGAGGCCACAGTGTGGCTCATTTTCCAGCAAGATTCTGGTACTGGAACTGAGAGGCTAAGAAGTCAAACACAGTGCCAGGCTCCAGTACAAAGGGAGGAAACTGAGTCAGGGTGGGCGGAGGGTGAACAGTCCGCTTGCTCCCCTCTCTCCCCAGACAGACCTGAAGCCCTCTCCTGACAGACATACCGCCTGGCCCTTCCTCACAGGGCCCAGCTTCTCAGCCCTTCTCTGCCCTCCCAGGGGATGGGCATTCCCTCTGCCACAGCTGGCCGGGCTCAGAGGCACTGAAGATCAGTTCAACGTGAGCTGGGGCTGACATCTTCAGAAGGCCATTTGGAGGAGGTGTGGCTGATTCCCTCTTCCACGACAGCTGGAGAATCACGGAGTTTCTTATTTTAGTCGTTTTAATTATGAACTCAGAGCCATCAGCTCATCCCGCCTCGCTCCCCGACTTGTACCCAAAGCAGGCAGTATTTCGTGCATCTTCCGTTGAGTTGTTTTCGCCAACCTTTGTGAATCTGTTTTGAGGACCTCTCTGTTCAGACTGTATTCAGTTTTAGGATGGTTTAAAAAAAAACCACGTGAAAAAGTCCAACCAAAATCTTTGCTCACTGCCGTCCTATATTATACAATGTTTGTTCCTCCCAAAGATACAATCTTCAGTGTATTCTGTGTACTCAAACTTTAAGAAGACAGCTAGCAGGAAGGAGGAGCTCTGACTAATGAATATGGTAAGTAAGGTGTGAAATAGTCACCTCAGATTCCAGGTAGGTGTCAGCTGCCAGGTAAACAAACAGTGGTTAGGAAGAAATGGACCTTAGGATCAACATACTTGACTGACCAAACAGGAGACAACATGAAATAAAAAAGATAAACACTCCAGGATGTTTCTGCCGTATTGTTTCCATAAGCAAAGATTAGAAAACAACGTTTTTCACTACATACAATAGAAATATCTTAGATGTTAGAAATCTCTTAAGACATACGACCATAATATACTAAATGAAAGAAGGTGCTTGTGGAATAAAATACATGTTATCCAGCCACGCTTTTTTGCGTAACAAAAGAAACCCTTAAGCCCCACTCACATGTCTATGTATGTTGCATAAGCAGAGAAAAACTACCCTCAATGGTTACTGTTCACTACCTGAGCAGATTTTAGGATGAGTGGGCAACAAGGAAGGAGAGAGACTATTGATTTCTTCCCCGGAAGAGATGTGGAGGAGACTCACAATCAGGGGGATTGTGTCTGCTCTGTAACCGTGCTCCTGAACTAAGCTGTTCCGCTTGTTTTACCATCATGTTGTCCTTGATAGCATCTTAATGAAGGCAGAGAACTGATAATCGCCTTTATCTTCCAGACATTACTTTCTTTTTCCTTCAACTCCTTTCAAAGCCAATATCACTTAAAATCAAACTGATCTCTGTAACCAGTTTTACTGAACGCTCTTCGTCTGCTCCTGGACAAGCATCTATTACCTTCAGCGTGTGGGTGAAATGCAGCTGCAAAGGGTCTGCTGCTTGTGATTGTTCCATTTATTTAGTAAGTCTGCTCAGTGTGTCTAGTTCGGGGACTTTTTTGCAGAGAGGAGTCTCTGTCCTTCTCAGGGAGACCTGGTCCTGGCCTGGATCCGAGACAGCAAAAACAACTATGCTCTTAGCTCCAGGTCAGAGCCTTTGTCAGAGCCTTTGAGAGGTGTGCAGTTGTGATGGTGCTCTTTGTAAATCAGAAAACGATGTTGAGCACAAAGAAAACATGATTCCCAATACACAAAAACACAAGTGGTGAGGGAAGGCTGGGAAAACGTGCAGTGTGAGGCCTGGCACACTGCTAAGGAACAGTGCTTGATCTGGGGGAGCTGTTAGTATGGATGAAGAACACAGCACCCATTTCTGCATGAGGGTGCAGCAATGATTTAAAACATTATAAACCAGCTCATTGGTAGAGCAGTGGCATGAACTGAAGGGGTAGAGAACATATGTTTATTGATTTTTAGTTAACAGGCAGCCATTTTTGCTTATAGGCTATTGATCTCTGCAATTTCAACCCAAGGGCAAAATTCACTGAATTTCCTTTAAAAATCAAAGAAGGTAATTCACTTTAAGAAATTTCAATGGCTGCCATTTTACTTTAAATCTCATGAGCACCTCTAAAAACACCAAAATCAGGTCTAATTAATCAATAACTGATACCTTGACAAAAGAGCACTGTTCAGAAAGGAGTTGCTTAATTCTGGAGGAGAGCTTATTTACACCTCCTGAAAACAGTCACATTCCAAGGGAATGCAGACTTCCCCACAGCTCACTGGTCTGCTGGCTCCTCCCACACTTCCTCCTCCCAGCAACCTGCAGGCAGGATGTCTGCATCCCACCACACAGAACCTTCTCAGACTGAAGCACTGCACTGTGAGTGTGTCAAGGCGCCTATTCTGCCACATGATTCATGATAAAAGGTAAAACTGCTAAGAGTCCTCAGTGTGTCTTCCGAGCCTGTCCCTCCTCTGCAGCAGTCTGAGGGGCAACTGTGTGTCCAACGGGGTAGGGGGTGCAGGCTGCACATTCACTCCAGGGCGAAGGCGGAAGGAGGTGGTTATCGCTCTTGCACAGCCCCAGCCGTCCATACACTGGATGACACAAGGCTTGCCACCGCCAGGGCCTCACCGCTAGGGATCTCTTCACTATTCAACAAGGGGGAGTTTCTTAAAGCCACAACAAAGACAGCAACTCAGAAAAGAATCCCATCACAGTTTCTTACATGCAAACGGTGGTGTATACTCATGGCCTACTACACACTTGGATGTCTGATAGTACCTCAGTCTTGTCTGGGACAAAAATTTTGACCCTCTGCCCCAGATCTGCTCTTGCGCACACCATCTGTATCTTTACAAGACAACTCCATTTCCCCAGTGCTGCCAGGAACCTCACCTCAGGCTCTTCCCTCCCCTCCTCCCCTCTCTCCTCCTGTCACTCCACCTTCAAAGTTCCTGCAAAGAGAATTCTGCCACCGCTCCACTGCTACGCCCACTCCCAGGGTCTGAGTCATCGCTGCTCTCCTCTGCCTGGCGGTAATATACTCCCAACCAGTCTCCCTGTTTCCACCCCTGAATACCCACGGCTCATTCTTAAAATAGCAATGAGAGTGATCCTTTTAAATACAAATCAGATCATGTCACTCTGTGTGTGAGAGTGGCCTCCCATTTTATTCCCTCTGGTAAAAGCCTCATGCTTCCCATGATGCCAGCCTGGTACCGGGACACCTCTCTGGGTGCACTTACTGCTCTCTCACGGGGCCCAGCCACATGGTCTGCACAAGGCAAGCATGGTGGTCTCAGGGCCTTTGCATATGTTGTTGTCCCGCTGGGCTCCTCCTGCAGTTAGCTGCCCTGCTGGAGGCCTCATGTCTTCACCTCTCGGCTCCTAGGTCCTCTGATCTAGGGAGGGCTTCTCTGACCACAGAAATAACACAGCCCCATCTCTCCCTCCACCTCTCTGTCTGCTTCTTTTCCCCATGCACTAACATCATCTGAAGAAAGACTGTTTATAGTATGACCACCACCAGTAAATGAAAGTTTGAGGAGGAAAGGAATCTTTCCCATTTCCTTCACTACTATTTTCCTTCTGGTGCAGCCTACACAGTAAGCACATGAAGTAGGCACTCATGAACTATTTGTGGGATGGATGAATGCCTTGCAGAGTGAGTTTCAAGTGAAAAAATAGGCCTGAAAGTGCTTCAAGGCAGGGATTCCTGCTGCTCAGTCGGGTGTGGGCCTCAGAAGGGACTAGAGCATTTCCGATGGCTGCACAGTGGAGGCAGAGGTGGGGGTGGGGGGAGGAGATGGGAGGAACCTCAATAAAAAGTCACCCTAAAATCAGCTCTGGACTGTTAGCTTTAGTCAGTGAGGTGGATAAACTGCAGGGCAGGCGCCTGAGAACATGGAGGTGGTGCTGTTAGGGCTTCAACAGAGGCATGGCTGGTGATGCTTCCCATCCGGAAGTCGCTCTGTCATCTTCCGCCTCACCATCGAGGCGGTGGCCAGTGCCTGGGCAGAAGCGTTCTGCCTCACCAAGGCCATCGCCTCACGAGGGTGGGTTCCTGTGCAGGGTCTCGCTGCCAGCCCTCCAAAAAACTCCCAACGTTTCTCCTCCTGATTTCTCACTCTTTCATCTAGTGCTGGGATGCTGTCATGGCTGGCAAACCACAATAACGAGATTATTTCCACTGGGCTTTGTATAAACCATAGGACATACTTATGTGACTCTGGCCTCCTCTTCACCTCTGTGGTTCTTCTATTTGCTCACCTGAGGAAAGTGGAGGATGATGATGATGGAGATGATGAAGACGACACCTACCCAACTGGCTCATGTGGAACACTGCCCTGTAATGCCCTTGCAGTGTCTTGTCCTGTTCTAGGATCAGGATGAACTTAATTCACAATGACTTGGCAAATACTCCATCCTCTTTACTGTTTTTCTAAGAGTTTATGTAGGACTGTTATTTCCTAAGTGTTGCTAGAATTCATCAATGAACACATCTGAACCTCGAGTTGTGGATACCCAAATATTCAGGTTGTTTCTTCTTGAGTGAGCTTTGGTAGTTTGCATCTTTCAAACAACCTCTCATTTCACTGTAGTAGTTAAATTCACAGGCAAAAGTTTTTCAAAATATTCCTTTATTATTTTCTTAATAGTTATAAAATCGGTAGCTTGTCACCTCTCTCATTTCTGGTTCTAGTATTTGTGTCTTGTCTCTTTTTCCTTTATCAGTCAGTTAAAAGTCAGTCAATTTCACTGACCAACTAAGAGAACCACCTTTTGTTTTGCTGACTTTACAATCTATTTTCTTATGGATTTCACTGCTCTCTGCATTGATCTTTAAAAAATTCTTCTGTTTACCACGCATTTCTTCTTTTTCTAGTTTCTGAAAGTAGAAGCTGATATCATCAACTTGAGACCATTCTTCTTTTTAATAAAGCCATTTAATGCTACAAATTTCCCTGTAAGTACTACTTTAGTGACATTCCCCAAAGCTCTGATGCATTTACTACCATTCAGTTCAAAATATTTTTCATGTTTTTGATTTCCTCTTTGACCCAGTTATTATTCATATGTAAGTTATAGCTTATATAAACTTTGGGAAATTTTTCAGAGATAATTTTATGGTTGATTTAAACATATAATTCCGCAGAGGTCAGGTAATAAACACACTTTGTATCATTTGAATCCTTTTAAGTGCATGAAGAATTGTTTTCTGGTCAGAATTTGGCCCATTTAGATAAATATCGCGTTATTTACTTGAAAAGAATGTCTACTCTACTATTTTTCATTAGAATGTTTTATAAATGAAAATTAGGTCATCTTGGTCATTCAAGTATACTATATTTTTGCTGACGTCATATCTTCTCATCAGTCATTGAGTGTAACTGGACATTTGTTTCTCTTCATAGTTGTACCACATTTTGCCTCATATAATCTAAGACTACTGTGTCATCTTGATGAATGATCTTTTTATTATGAAATGGTTTTCTTTAGTCTTGGCTCTGAAATCTATGACGGATATTAATTAAACATAGTAGCTTTTTTTGGACTAGTGTTAGCATGGTATATCTTTTCTATCTTTTCTTTTAACTGATTTTTATTTGTTTATTTTTGCTCTGGTACTGGGTATTGAACTCAGGGCCTTCACACTGAACTATATATATTCCTCGCCCTTTTTATTTTGAGATAGTTATTAAGTTGTTAAAGTAGAGCCTTGTCTAGAACTTGTTCTTCCTCAGTGAACCAGATTACAGGTATGTGCCAAGAAGCTCAACAAATTTATTTGTACTTTTTACTTAAAGAGCGTGTTTATAGATGGATATTCCTTTCTTATCCAATCTGATAACTTCTGCCTATTAACTGAAGTGATTTGAGTATTTATATTAGAGTGACTGCTGATATTGTTAAAATACATGATCTTCATATTTGGCTTGTTTCTCTTTTCTCATCTTCTTTTCTCCTTTCCCCCCTTTCTACCTTCTTTTGGGCTAATATTCACGATTCCTTTTGTTACAGTTTGTGTCTTCCACAGATGTCCCTCACAGCCTCCAGCACTCATACGTGGAGAGCCGGGGAGGTTACTGGATCATGGGAGTGTGACACTCATTAGTGGACTTAACCGCTGATGAGTTTTACAGCTAAATGTGCTTAATGTGATGTCGGGAGGTGAAGCCTAGTTGGAGGAGGCAGGCCTCGGGGGCTTGGCCCGGGAAGGTCTGTCTCCTTTCCTCCTTCCTGGTCTCCCTCTCTGTTCCCACAAACAAGCCTTCTCTGCGATGCCTCTCCTCCAGGCCACCCGCCTTGGGGCCAGTCCACTGTGGAATGAAACCTCTATACACTGTGAGTCAAGATAAGCTTGTCCTTATAGGTACTAATTCTCAATGGCGAATGTGACCATAACGTCTATGTAAAATGCACCTAAAAACTCAATAAAGGAAAAAAAAAATACACCTGTTCTCCTTTAAGGTGAGTGTCAGATATCATGTCTCAGTGATGAGACAATTCTCAAGCTCTAACTCTAGGTTGTGTTGCTTTGGTGTTTGCTTTGGAGTTTACATTTTTAAACTTATCCCTATCTTGAAATAAGTAAATACATGTAGTAATTAAAATCTTCATTATGGTATTACTGTTTCTCTTATCTAACCTTGCTGTTGGCATAAGTTTTACTTTTAAGTGTTTGAAATACAAATATATGTTACTCATTTTTTGTCAGTTATCTTTTTTTTTTTTTTTTTTTTTTTTTTTTTTTTTTTTTTTTTTTTTTTTTTAGATAGGGTCTCGCTTTATAGTTCAGGCGAGCCTCGAACTCACAGCAGTCCTCCTGCTTCTGCCTCTCAAGTGCTGGGAATATAGGCGTGAGCCACCATGCCCAGCACTGTGGTATGTGGTTACCGGGATTGAACTCAGGACCTTGCGCTTGTCAGGCAGATGCCAGAAAGTCAATTATCTTTTA